>JAXGGA010005092.1:0-81345 GCA_038373865.1 Uloborus plumipes
TGAAGTAATATATATATTTTTTTCAGATTTTTAAGAAATGCACTTTTTGATATATTCAAGGTCAAATTATGCTTTCGGTGACCTTGAAATATTAACATCGCGAAATCTTGTCAAGTTACATATCATATAAAAGCCAGTTTAAAGAGCTTTAAAATGACATATAACAAAAGACTTTAGCTGCAATAGAAGCTGAGAAACTTGAGTCTTTGTATGTACCAAAATTTCACTTTTTGCCATTTTTCGAGTTTTTTAAGCGGTCTCACACAAAAAACTAACAGCTGAAAAAAAATTTTAAAATCAGTTTTTTGTATCACTTCATAGACGTAATCAACCCTATAATTTTTTTTTGAAATTGGTGATGGTCAAGTTTTGAGGCTTGTTGATTTCATATGGAATGACCCGTACGTCCCTCAGATCGATTGCAATTTTTTTAAATATACACTTTTTTTCTTAAAAACTATTTAAATAATAGTTTCAAAAAAAAAAAAAAAAAAGGAAAGGAAAGGAAGAAAGAATTAAGGGGTCATTCCGCAGAAAATTTGACATTCCCCCCATACGTTACAGCTCCATAGTTTGCTTAAAAAGGTGAATTAAAAATGTATACTACATAAAAGAACTTTTGTCTTAGAAATCATACATACATGTGCGATTTCTTGAGGAAAAAGTTTTTTATTATAATATTTTAATATGATTGTCATAGGGCTGATCTGCCCCCCCCCCCCCCAACAGTTTCTAATGCTGAAGTTTTTAAGTAAAACATATATATTTAAAGCTTGCCAATATATCAAAATAAATAATTTAAATATGTAAGATTTAGAACTTTTTTTTTTTTTTTTGGATGTCAGCTTTTGGGCACTTGCCTTATAACTAAAATTTTGATTTAAAAATGACTTTGTTCATTAAAGAATATATTATTTTTAATGATATAAAACGTAACAAATATCGATACTTTTCAATACTAAAAAAGTTTTTAAAAACTAAGTTGAATTCAGTTTTATATAAATCAGAATAAAAATATGTATTTGGTTTATGTAAATTAAAAACTAGACTCACTGGGCATAAAATTATATGAAGTATGTTGTTCGTGGAAATTTCTGGAGTTAAGCAGCCAGAAACATCGTCGAAACAGAGGGAACACAGGTGAAATCGTTAGACGGTATTCTCACGGTATTTCAAGTTTATGATTAATATAATGCTGTTTAAGTTAACCTTTATGCAAAAGTTTGCTCGAAATTAAGCACCAAATACCCCCTTTCATTTTAATACCGTTAACTTTTAAAATATTATACAGATACAGAAACACGTATGAGGTGTATTTCAGAAATATAAATTAAAATTAAAAGCAAAGAAATATTTAATACTTAGTTATTAGTTTCTAGCGTCCTGTAATTAATTATCTTTGTATAATAAGAGAGTGCACATGGAAACTTTTCTTCTTGTAGTAGTCTTATATCTTAAATTTGGCATTAGATGAAGTATTTTAAGGACGAGTCTTCGCTTTATATGCATGATACCTATGCTTATTCAAAACTATTCCGCTCTAAGTTAGAAGAATTTAATTATCGTCTGAAGCTCATTTTAAGTTCATATTATTTTAGTCTTGTAACTAAAACCTTAGTTTGATTGCAGAACTGAGCTTGGTTTCTGAACTTGTTAGTGAAGCTACTAAATAAAATTTAATTTTGCTAGAATATTTATGACTATTGTTAAACTCAACTCTCTGCATAAAAGTAATTACGGTGAATTTTCGGAAAGCACTAAAATTAATTTCAAAATTGAAAAAAAAAAAAAAAGAAAAGTAAACAAAGAAAAAAAATACACTGATATGGTTCCAATAAATGTTTTTAAATTCTAAGCAGTAAATCATCGCTTTTAAGTTAGGACTAAGGCAGTACTACTTGCAATGCACCATCAGTCAGATAAATCATAGAACATGCAGATACTGCATTTCTTCCTTGTTACGGACTCATCAGTCCGGTATAATAAGTCCAAAGTAGACATTCTAAGCATTGATTCTGAATCAGAGAATTTAATGTGTGAGGTTAATAACTCAAAACTAGTTCTCTAAATGCATTTTATAAAATTAAATCTTTTAGGTATTTCAGTTTTGTTTTACGTTATCGCGTTGGCTGAACATGCGTAACAGGCAGTGTTTTTGACTCTAGAACGTTCCTTATGCCTCTTACAAGCTTTTTTTGATGCAGAAAAAAATCCTTTTCTGACCTTAATATCTCACTTGATGAAAGTTTTTCAATTTTCTACATTTGGTCTATTTATTTTAAAATTTAAAGTATAATTCTAAAGTTTTTGCGCTTAATAGTATTATCCTGTGTTCCTTTTTTAAGTGAATTTTTTTTATTGAGGGTATGCCAAAACGAAATGTGAAACATCGTATTTTTCCACTGTTTATTGATGATCAAAAATAATGATGGCACTTGAGTTCTAAGAGTTGCTCTTCTTAGTTTTTGCATACCATGTTATCTGAGCGATTAAGACTTGTGGGTTTCAGTATGCAGTTTCTTGATGATTATAATTCTAATCGTGGGTAATTCCATTGTGACTAACATAATGGTTAGAATAAATTTTTAATTTTATTTTCTGTGTGTGAGCCTTATTTTTGTCACAATACCAAAAACAAGGTGTTATTCTTCTCCGCATAGATGAGTTGTTTAAGTTAATATACAAAAACAATAATATTACTTTTATTTTTGGCAGTTAGGGGACATTTTGATCAACGTGACTAACATAACAGGTTTGCAACCCTCAAAATTTTGTATTAAATTCATCAACACAATTCTCTAAAACTAAACCATAAAATTATTATTTTTCCCCTGATAGTATCTATGTGAAAGGTTATTTTCACATTAATAATTGTAAATTTGACATATATTTTTAAATAATATTGCAAAAAGTAGTATTTTAATGAAACTTGCCTGTGACTAACATAACGTGACTAAACATAACACGCAATTATACATTTCACTTTAAGTGTATTACAGGTAATATTAATACAAATATTAGAATGCAAACAAGATTTTATTGAAAATTAACACAGATGTTTAACCACAAACAAAATTTCGAGTTCAATTTTGTATTTAAAGTAATAATGTCTGCGGAAATTTACAGATGTTTGCGACAAGACTTTCGGAATTTGAGTTCCTTCAATCCAAAATTTGTTCTCATTTGTGGGAAACACAAAGGTTGCCTCAGAGCTTTTTCTCACGAAGAGAACTTCATAATCCTTTTCATTCATGTTTAAAACTTGCCTACCATATTTCTTTTTAGACTTACAAGAGGTAAATAGTATAACCCTTTCTTTTTAGCCTTGGCACTTTCACTTAAAAATAAGCATTTTATCTTTAATTCTTGTTTTTTTTTTAAATTACTGAAGTAATTGTTTTGCATAGTTTCCAAATTTTGTCCATGTAAAACGCTGTTCCACACGTTGTGCTATACATGTGGGCACTTTCCATAAGATAATTTCATAAAACTACATGACCTGTAGATGCTGGAGGCAGTTAGGGTCATATATGTTTTTAAAGTGAGAAGCAGCTCCATATGTTCATAGAAAAACTAATTGCACAGCGATCCCGCATATAGCTATAAAGTAATTTAAAATTATTTTATTAAAGATGTTGACTTCAAATGCCGAGTGCTTATACTTGCGTCTCAAATTACAGCATAAAATTTCGACTTCAAGTTTACTATTGAAAGAACTGTTTTGAAAATAAATTACTGCACTATATATGATCACACTAATTTCTTTAAAATAAGATGTTCAATAAATTTGTTTCTAAAATAAATTGTTTACTTAAGGTTTAAGTATTTCTTAAAGAATCGTGTTATGTTAGTCACACACAGGGATGTTATGTTAGTCACAAGTCATAGAGTATAGCCAGAAAAAAGGAAATTCTTTATGAACAATCTTATCAATCAAACTGTACCCAACCCATAGAAGAGATCAGGGGAAAAATATAAAAAATATAATTTCCAGAAGGGAACAACTGAATTAATTCATGTTTTTGTGACTAACATAACAAATAAATCAGACAGAATACCTACCCAAGTAGCATCAACTCATCGGATTTTGCTCGGCCGATCAACTAACTCCTCGTAAACTGATCCCGTAACGCACGATGACATCGTTCCGATCAGTATCCGAGCACGGTTTTCGATGAGCTACTTTTCATCGGAAAGCGATATCCTTCCGATCAAATTTCCCGATGAAAATTAGCCGAGCTATATTTCATCGGAAAACGATATCCTTCCGATCAAGTTTCCCGATGAAAATTAGCCGAGCTATATTTCATCGGAAACCGATATCCTTCCGATCAAGTTTCCCGATGAAAATTAGCCGAGCTATATTCCATCGAAAAACGATATCTTTCCAATCAAATTTCCCGATGAAAATATGCCAAGCTACAGATTTCATCGGAAAGAGGTCGTAATGATCAAATTTTCTGATGAAAATTTTCCCAATCTCAAATTTTTGTTAAATATGCAGTGTTGGTCTCATTTATCGTAGACTTGGTGGCGTCGTGGTAGAACGTTGGCTTTCGGCGCCGATAACCCGGGTTCGATGCTGGAGTTGACCAGTCGTACCTGGTTGGGGGAAATAAAATAAAGGTTCCAAAATTCATCGCCACGAAACTAAACTGCGCGTATATTGATCCAACTCTCATCGTATTTTGATACAAAATTTATCGCCACGGAACTACACTGCTCGTATATTGATCCAACTCTCATCGTATTTTTATCCAAAATTGATCCTTAATTCATCGCCCCGAGCGACACTGCTCGTATATTGATCTAAATCACATCGTATTTTCATCCAAAATTGATCCTAAATTCATCAGCACGGGACTGCACTGCTCGTAAATTGATCCAAATCTCATCATAAACTCATAGGATTTTGCTGCTCGGATTCTGTTTGGCCGATGAGACATATTGGAGCAATTCCCGATGAGAACTCATCGAAATCCGATCATCGGCCGATGAGAATTTCATCGGGTTTCGATGAATGGCCGATCATCGGCCGATGAGATTGTGCTGCTAGGGTATTAACTTTGCAATATTAATTTTATGATAAAACAAAAAATATACATATTTCTATAAAGCAAAAGAACCATTCTTCAATAATTAAAAAAAATTTCATTATTATTTGCAGTTTTTTTTTAAGTATATATGAATGTGAAAACTTAGAAAAATATGTGATGTTTTGGGTAACTGCATATGTTATCTTTACAGCCTTTTTTCAGGGGTTTTGAGTAATATTTTGTGTAAACTTATGTTGAATTCTAAAAATTTGAAAAATTATCTTTAAAATGATGTATCACAAAATTTATATATTGAAAGATGAAAAAACCACGTCTAGGTTGACATTTACATGGAATTACCCTCTTTGCGTTTGGTAAAAAAGCCAGCACTTTTTGTGGTTTACTTTAACTTATTGCTATTATTAATTTTATTATTATTTTGATGACGATAAATCTCATTTTACTAATTGTTCTTCCTGTTATTTCTTTATTGGTAATTTTCTGAAGATATTAGTTCGCTATCACTTTATTATTTAGTTGTAAAAGCTTAGACACAGCAACTATGTAACTAAAGTACCTTTTTTTAAATCATTTTCTTTCTTTCTTCCTATGGCAGCTTGTTTCGGATTGGAAGTTCTTTGCACGTTATCATTTTATGATTTAACTTTAAAACGCTTAACTGCATACTTACTTTAAAA
Organism: Uloborus plumipes; assembly: GCA_038373865.1. NCBI lineage: Eukaryota > Metazoa > Arthropoda > Arachnida > Araneae > Uloboridae > Uloborus > Uloborus plumipes. Next base: position 5,735 of record JAXGGA010005092.1, read on the forward strand.
CATCTTACGGTGCCTAAAGAATTTTTAAAACCAAAAATGCTTAAATTAATTTATTTAGAATGTTTCTCATTTTCATTTATTCTTCTTAAAAATAACTGGATTGTTCTTTTTTACCATATTATGATTTCTTAGCAGAATTGTTTATGCAACTGCTCATATCTCTTATTACATAGATAATCTATCTTTTGTTTATTGCTTCATTTATCACACTATAGATTTTTGGAACGCAGCGATTCATGAGTGCCTTTTCCAACGAATCTTAGTATGAGTAAAAATTCTAAAAGTACTAAAATTTATACTTACGAGTTATAACTTTTGGGACACTGAGTATTCACCTAACTGCAAACATTGCGCCCAACTTTTTAAAAATTTTACTGATGAATTCAAGTTATTATTATTACTTTTATTTTTATTTTGGTCGGGAAATTGATTTTATTTTCTTCAAGTATTATTCTACCTTACGTTAGTATTCGTAACGGGTAATTTTTATTGTAAGCAATGCAAATTTGTTTTTTCATTACAAAAAAAAGAAGAAAAAACTCCCATTGATATCGTGTTTAGTCTTACATCTAATAACAAGCAATGCAGACAAAATGCATTCAATATTTTTCGAGACAAATCACCGACCGAACCCTCCAAATTGAAGTGGACATCAAAGTGTTTATTCCTCATCAGAAAACTTTATCAATCAAGCTAATGTATCGCGGAATCAAAAGACGTCTTCTTATCCCGTTGCATTAGTCTTATTGAGTCATTTTTTCCCTCAGCCTTTGAATGAGGGATGAGGAATTGGCGACAGTTCTTCATTTAACTGAACGATCAATTTATCCTTTGAAAGACATCTAGGGAGCGTTGAGACTTCTCTAACGATGCTTTTGACAATGCGTGAATTTTTAGTTCTCTTTTGTCTGATGCCTCTCGAAATTCTTTAAATGCAACATGAGGGTAGTTTATGCAAATGGTGCAGGAAGTTTCACGTTGCGTCAATAGTCATAAAATATACAGAAACTTTTGCCGCTGGTGAGAGTTTTATATGGTTCGTATCTATTTTTTTTTATTTCAAGTGCTTTAATCTTTTGCTAAATGATGTCAAGTCCTACTTAAGATTTTTAATTTCTTTCAATAGTACACACAATTTTCAAAGTTAGTCTGACGATTCTCAAAATTTCTTGTTCAGCTTGAATGATCGATTGAAAGCGTCGTTTTTATTTGAGCTATCCTAAAATTTTTTTTAAAATTCTATATTGAATTAAAATTGCATTCTATAATTATTTTTAGAGTTGTTTTTGAATCCTACTTCAGCAGTGGATATTATTTTAATGCGTTTTTTGGTCAGTGCATGATAAATGCTACAGTATATAAATATGTATTCTTCCGCTTTTATATTTTGTTCCCTCGTCCAAGAAAATTTCTAGACTTGCCTACAAATATGCATAAATGTACTACACACACACACACACACACACACACACACACACACACACACACACACACACACACACACACACACACACACACACAAACACTCTCGCTTTCTCTTTCTCAAGCACACACGTACACATGTACGAGTGTGCGCTGTGCGTCTTCTGTACTGTTTCATTATGCATTTTTCTCATGTACTTTAGACAATCAATGAGAAATATTATTATGGCCCAAATTTCAGAAAATATCGCATATGCTAATTATGGAATTGAAGGATCATTTCGTATCAACGTATAAAGTTATGAGTTTTTGGATGTAAGATGGATTGGTATCTAGGGTCACTTGGACTGTTTGTTTGGTTCTTGAAATCTTAATATTAAAAAAAAAAATTTTTAAACGTAAGTCTACGTATATATCGCACACCCCGAGTGAAAGTGGCAATTTTTAAATTGGATTAGCATTAAAGTTGTGCCCCTTTCATTCTCGGTGTGCGAAATGTGTATGATTGATTATATTATTGGTTTTAAAGTGTGTTTTCATTGCCTGCTATATCGTAACTATTACATCCTTCCTATTTTAACAGACAAAAAAATGCAAAGACTTAATTTGAGATTTTCAATGTACATCATAAATTTTCAAGTATTTTACTTTTGTTTTGTGAAACTATCGCATATTTAACGTTATCTATCGTTTTTTTTTTTCAAGAGAGAATTAAATTTTGTGCGCAATTCAACTCATTGATCTTTTATGCCTTTTATGCAATGAGGTTTTTCTTTTCTTTTAGCAGCTATTTATGTTATTAATCTTTCATTCATTGACAAATTCTTTTCCTTGTCTACCCCCTTCTCCAGCAAAAAAATCTGTTAGAAAGCTTTTAAAGGAATATTAGGAGAAAGCAAAAAGAAAAAAAGAAATTCTGGATTTTCTGCAGATTATATTGAAGACAAAATGTAGAGTTTTTCTGTCTTCTAGAAACTCCGTAGAAATCTTTAAAAAATAACTTTTTTTTAATGAATTTTTTTCCCATTTTCTACAGATTATTTTTGCTGACTCATTCTGCATTTGCACACATTTCTGTTTTTTATCTAATTTTCTCATACTTTCCAACATGCTTGTCAGTTCGAATTTTTCCAGAGGGAGGAGGCAGAGGGTGTATACTAAAAGTGAAGTATAGTAAAAAACAGTAAAAATCACGTCCACTTCCATAAAAATGCATCGACTTTCAAAAGTCATTGGGTGGACCTGCTTTCCAAAAGCAACATTTTAAATTTGTTCTAATTTTGCAGCCAGCGGACAGCTTTACCGGTTGAATCATTATCAAAGCAATCTTTGCAGAAAGACCGCTCTGCTATTTTGTGAGAGATGCTTAAAAGAAAACGAAATCCACAGGCGGAAAGCCACATCTGAGAAAGATCGATCCTCCCCTTAAACCCTCCAGATCTTCTGAGGCTGGTGAGAATTGTAGAAAAGAGGACCAAAGGAAAAAAGAATGAAGTCGACGGACGGATCAAGTGCCTTGTCCCAAAACGCCTTTGACAACGGACCTTAAGAGTATGGGTGAATAAATTTCTTTGTGCGGGGAGAAAATAAAGATTGAGCGAAGGACAAATGTGGACTTCTCTGAAATGGCACGTCACTAAGTCACGCATTCCTAGATTGTTCCCCGACTGTCTGTTCCTAGTTCTTTGCAGGGGTTTCCCTCAGCAGCCTTGTCATTCTGAAAGAGGAGGAGAGAAAAAAAGTAATGGGTTTTCAAGCAGTCGTAATGTCCCTAGGAATCATGTAAAGCATTAAAATTCAAGGCGGAAACTGTCTGTTCGGTAAAAACGTCTGATGGGTTTTGATGAATCGTTTACATTACTGTGGAGAATTAGAAATAAATGGTCATAAAGTTGTTCTTTCTTTCTCAGAATTTTCTCACAGATATATAAAATTACTTTCATTTCATTTTGAAGACTAGATCCAGTGTCGAAGTGTTGCTTTATATATTATGAAAGTTATATGAGACATATACCAATAAATTCTGTCGTAACTTTCCGAGAATATTTTTTTTCTGTCATAAGAGCAAATTATGTAAAATGAATTTACCTCTCCTTTTGTTTTTCAATTACTTCAAACTTATGGTGTTATAATTACTTGTAGTTAATATATCTATCTACTGCGCGCGCGATCGATTGAGCGCTAGGCGCTGCAGTTCAGGAGCATTTTAAATACTAGTATATGTAAGTATGTAGAGAAAAATACAACGTTAAGGAGGCACAAATAAGCAGGGATACTGCAGACACGTGTTTCAGGGTTACAAGGAACCCCTTTTTCAATGCAAACTGTGTGATCTTTAGGATGAATCATCCGATAAAAGAATAATTCTTCATTTTATCGGATGATTCTTCATCCTAAAGTTCATACTTCTTGCATTGAAAAAGGGGTTCCTTGTAGCCCCGAAACACGTGTCTGCAGTATCCCTGCTTATTTGTGCCTCCTTAAATTTGTATTTTCCTCTACATCAACAGCACAAAGGTATTAGTAAACTTTACCTGTAAGTATGCTTAGTGGAACTACTATAGCTTCGAGATGACCACCTTTCACAGCTGAAACATGATGTAACTGATTGGTAATATTTGAACTCATTTGCTGCAAGAATTGTGAGGCATGGGCAACCGTTTCATTGGAGACAAAAAATTGTGTTTTTGTTATCTTGTTTAGCTTTACCCCTCAGTTGCGTCATATTCTTTTTGTGAAAGATTGCCATATTGGAAGCATTGTAATGTAATTTGACCTCTATTCCCTTAACACAATTTCACGTATTACTTATAAAGTCCTTTGCTCTGTAACTACATCTACGTTTCCTGTTCAACCTTCGAACTTTTTCTCCAAATCGGTTGTGGGCTATTTTCTGTAAACTCGTCATTTTCCATACAGAATCTGTCTGGGCATGTGTTTTCGAAATGTTCGCATAATTATTATAGTATTGCTCAGGAAAGGAATCTATTACTTTGGTTCGAAAGGGGACTAACAGATTTTTCTATTGCAGCTTCTACTTAGTGGTAGCGGACTGTTTGAAAAAACTCCGGACAGAATGTTAATAAGTTTCTTGAAATATTGCCTTTAAGCGTTAGACTATAGGATTGGGACAGTCAGGGGACACTGTTTTTGGTGCTTAGATAATTTCTAGAAAAAAAAAGTTGTTACCGTTCCGAATACAATTGGGCTACAAAGTATTAATGCTTTACTTGTATTAAGAGCAAGAATTACTTTATTACAAGTTATTATTTTTAAAATACTCGGTCTGAACAGTCAATTACGAGTTTACAGAGAATTGCCCATATAACAATTTATCTTTCTTTCCAGCGTATAAGTTGTTACATCATTCTATTTCTTTCTAACCCAGTTATACGAAATTTTAAAACTCCAAAGCCTTTTTTGAAACATTTTTATCGGTCGAAACCTTCACAGCGTCTTTAATGACTTTTACGAATTATTAAAAGTCCCCATGAGAAATAATTTACACAGGTCTGCAACTAAAAAACTGCATGGGATATTTTGACTGTACTTTATGTTTTTCGGTGTGCTGATTTCAAATATCCTTCCTTATCCTTTTGTCCTTCACGTACAGTTTTTCTGCAAAACGTATGTACTGAGAGTGGTAATGTACCATTTTACAACTACATAACTAAAGAAAAACTATAATAGTTTATGATTCAAAACAAAAATAGTTTACTACAAATAGTTTTTCTTATTTGGTTCTGAGATGTTCAAAGAGTACCCACAGTTATAAAAACTGAAGTAAAAAAAAAAAGTGAGCGAGCATGGAGGTCGGATGGGGAAAGTGCAAAACTGGACTGCTACACTCACCTGCAGAACCACATTAATCAGGTTTAAATATGTTGCACTGGGTTCTTAGACTATTAAGGATTTTGTTAAAATAAGAGTGAAAGAGATAAGAGAGATAAAGAATGTGAGGGGGGGGGGAGTTTCGTTAGCTTCGTTTATTAAAAGTGTTAGTTTTTGTTGATGTTTTTTTAAATTCATTTATTCCCCTTTTTTATGAGATCCAGGAAAATAAAACAATATCCAAAAAAGCATAAATGCTGCCATGGGGCATTTTCTTAAGCAAGTCGACACCCCTTTTTAAAATAGATCCGTTTAAAGGTGCTAGGTGCTAGTCACGGTTTTCCATGTTGGACAGTATTGTGGTTGATCGTGAAAAGGTTCTTTACATTAAATTAGGACTGATGAAGCAGTTTATGGAGTCTTTGTAAACATATGGAGACTGTTTCAAATATGTCTGTTCGAAGTTTTCAAAATTATCTGAAAGAGGAAATATTCACAGGACCTAACAAACGCACACTTTTATCTGACCCATTGTTTTTTGAATCAATGAATGAAACTGGAAAAGAAGATTGGAACTCAGTCAATGATGTGGTACAAATGTTTTTGGAAAGGTAACAAAGACTATAAAAAATATCGTTAAGAAGATGCTTTCTGCATTTGAAGCTCAGCACTGCACAACATGAGTTTAAAAGTTCATTTTTGATTCATTCTCACATAGACTTTTTTTTTTCCCGAAAATTTCGGTGGCTTTAGTGAGGAACAGGTTAGAAGATTTCACCAAATTGTAAAAGACACAGAGAGACGTTACCAAGGAAGATGGGACGTAAAGATGATGTCAGACAACTGTTGGATACTCAAGCGAGAAAGTTAGAATTCCAACCAGCGAAAGCACATCAGGAGTATCTAAATGATTTTCTTTTTAACTTGACAACTAAGCCTTTGCGTGTTTGCAAAAGATCTGTACGTGATAGAAAAAATTAAGTTCAGATTCAGTATACCAAAAAACATTCAAATCAGTCAAAACGTCCCATTCATCTGTTCAAAAAAATTTTTTTTGCCAGACCTGTGTTATGTACCACTTTCTTGTGTTACTTTAATATTCCCTGATCGTAAATCGTAAATAATTCACTTTAACGTTTATAGGTAAATCCTACCTGTGCAAATTATCATCTAACTCAATTTTATCTCAATTTTATTTATCTTCTTTTTTGCTACATTTTGTATTAATCAAATAAACTTCACTAACTTTATGCGTTTTGAATCACAGCCAACATTGCATAATTAATTCATACACAATTTAATATCTTAATCTAGGTAATGTTCCTGACACTAGAGCAACTCGTACCCAAAAAAAGGTAGATAACGGGGAGTCAAGCGATTAGCCTGTGTGGTTTTCGGATCATCATCAGCAAAATGGCGCAGTGTGTGCGTGTATATCACGAGCTCCTTTTTTCCCCCTTTTTCCCGAGTCAGAAACTTTTCGTCTCTTTGAAACAAATAAAGCAAAAGAAAGAAAATAACTTACAGGGCATTTTAGGAAGATTGGATTTTTCAGCTAATGCTGATGTTGCTTTCCTCAGATGGGTTTGAAATTAGGGACACATCCCCTGTGTTTTTCTCTTACTTTATTATTAGATTTGAGATCGGGTTGGTCTGATTGCAAATTTTTGTGTGCTGAGACGGCATTGCCAAGCGATAGACATTTACTTTTGAATATAGAGTAAAATCGACCAAGTACAAGGTTTGAAAGCATTATTTTTTCTTAAGAAAGTACTGGATAAAAATCTTTGTATTGTAATTGAAGAACTATTTTCATTAGAATTTGTATAGTGGTATCTGTTAAAAATGTGAATCGAAATTTTTAGTGTTTATCAATTATTTCAGTGTTGTAGAAAGAAAGAAAGAGCAATTTATCGGTATTTACTCGTATTTTAATTTGGAGAAGTGAAATTCAAGGCATTTATATTTAATGATGTCATTTTCAGTGAAATGTTTAATGGTGAGAAACAAGCTGTTTTTTCTAAAAAGGTTCTAAGTTATTCTAGAAAATTGGTTAGGCTTTAACTGTTCGTTTTATTTGAATATCACAATTTTAGAAACTTTTTTTTTTGGAGGGGGGGGGGAGATTTTGGGCACTTGAGTTTGAAGTCAATCAGTTTTGAAATTGGTTTTTAAAGTTTCAACTGAAGTCCCCAGCTGACACTAACTTTATTAGTAGAATTTCACCCAATAAATAACATGAACGATAATTATGGCTAATAAATCTTCTTGAAAATAAATTTTAGTAGTTCATCTATTTTAGCTAGTTCTTTTAATTTTACTAATCCTTTTCCAGTGCAAATTTTATCAGCAAAGAATTCATTTTAATGGTTTCGCTATATAAATAGGCTCATGAATGAAGTCTGCTATATTAAAAAAAAACATCTTCCGAAGACCGCGCGGTCTAGAAAACCCTAAACCAACGGGCAAGTGTACTCATTTTCGTGCAGCTTATTTTTTGCTTTTAAAATTACATCTTTTGTTATTTTTTTACCTTTTGAATTTTCAATAAACTTGTTTGGTTTCTAATATCATTCATCTAAACTCATCGTTCTAAGGTCATTTTGTATTCCTTCTCAAAAATAAGATGGAATGTTTTCAGAAGAAGATCAGTTGTTTTGAAAGGATTGATTTTTTTCTTAATAGTACATTCCGGGAATTTTTTTTTTCAAACAATTTAATACTTTTTGAATTTCCAGTAATGATATATACACAATTCACAATACCTTGTACCACATTTTCTAAAGAAAGGATCTGCTGAATTTTGTTTTTGTAACCACAAAATTTCTAAGCAACCATTCAAACTATTTCGCTTACCAAGTCTTGAAACGATTTTTCAACTTCTTGTTCCAACACTGAATTAAGCTTTAAATAATAACACATTTAAAAAAGCGTACACTTATATAGTTAGTTTTTGTACATTTCTATTATTTTTCTGTGGTAGCTCAAGCAGGTATTGATGATTTTTTTATGCTTCTAATTAGCTTGTTTCGAAGGAAATTCAAACAAGCTTCAACTACTTTTATCTCAAGCAAGGCAAACGAATGGTTTGTAAGAAGCTGAGAAAATTACGTCTAATCATCGCCAGACCACGTGATTGCGTTCAATTATTTCTTGGCAAGACAATGGCCCGCAGAAGAGCGATGATCCTTCAAAAAGGTCAGTCCTCTCTAATCCTCAAACTCAATCAGTCACTGATTAACTGTCCTTTTGAGTGTCTTCTACTTGATTACAGTCGATCGTAACCGCACACTGTAAATCATGGAATTCTTCTAGTTGCTGGAAGTTGGGGAATTTCTTGAAAAGACTTTTTCTGGCAAAGATTTCTTTCGCGGAGATAAGCGAAATTCGAAACTAGAACATTTTCCACCAGATGCTTCAGTATTAGGTGGATACTGAGAGCCAAAATCTCACAAATCCATCAATGGACATTTTCCAGATACTGTTTTGGAAAATAGTTCTGGCATAACAAATATTTTCCTCCTGAATGTGAGACGAAAATAATTGAGATAAAGTATATGTATGTAATCCTTATTTTATGTCGATTAACTTTTTCTATTGCTACTCCTTTATTTCCCTAAAAGTAAATTTATACGGAGAGTTAGAAAAGGGGACATTCGAAGAGACTGGTGTAATTTGATATACGAAACCTTGCAGTTCAGGCTTCTTTGTTATTTTTGCAATTTATAATAATAAAATCATTACAACTGTAATGAGCATTCCTTGAATATTTAGGAACAGGTTCATGGCCTTTCTCCCTCATTATTCTACCATCTGCATCGAAATCCTTTTCCCCACCCATCTTTTATACTGGAGTGGGAGTCATGTTCGATAATCCCCATTTTATACCTAGTATTGAAGATGTTTACGCTTTCTTCAATGTACCCTGATTCGGGTACGTTTAGTTGGTGAAAACAAATCCAAATAAATAAATAAATAAAAACCCAAATGTCACATGAAAGAGCTTTCAAAGAGATCACGTGTTTCACCCCCCCCCCTCCGCCAACTGATTATTCTGTTGCTATCTCTCGTTCTCTCTCTCTTTGTGGAGTTTACGCAATGCAATTTGTTAGTAGTCGTAATTGCGGATCACATAAAAGAGTTCTCTGGGAGGTAGTTGAGAGGGACTTTTTACAGTAGAGAAAGCTATTGGGTGCATCAAAAACCTCATTAGACACATAATTCAGTTGATTCAACTATGGTTGTCTGCCATTATCGTCCGAATAAAAGTGGGGCAATTATAGAAGAATATGCTTGAGAAGTGATTTGAATCAGGGAGAATTCCACGTACTGAATTGAACTAAATACAATTACAGAACTACTACATCTGAGTTTTTTGACTGAAGTAACTTTGAGGTTCATTCGAATGGATCAATCTTGTTGAGTATTTGAAAGTTATTTTCTGATTTGCCCTTTTTTGTTTTTACTTTTTAAGACTTCACCATCCGCAACTTTTGCAAGCTAAAGCGGTTCGGAAAGAAAAATTTTGTTTCCTTCAAATGCTATAATTGTGTGCACTTTAAAAAATAAAGTGTTTATTCATTAAAAATTCTACTATTTATTCATTAAAAAGTTATAGATATTTTCAAAAGAAAAATTGCATGAAATAATCAAAAGTATTTTTCTCAAAAAAAAAAAAAAAAAGAATTTACTCTCATATGCTTCAATTATCATAACGTATTGTTTAAACTATTAGTTCAAAAAATTTTTGTTCAACGTTTTAAATTACCTTTTAAAAATACACACACAAAAAACAAACGTCAACATAAAGTTGAATCAGTTTCAGGACTGGGATTTAGTCAAATATTTTATGCGTGAGAGAAAATAACAGAAAGCAAAATCGCTCAAATATACTTCTTTCTCCTATCAGCAATTTATTTTTGTGTTAAAAAACTCCGGTAATTTTTTTTCCTAGTCAGGTAATGGAAGGCATTTAACTTTTTTCAGCATAGAAAAATCCACGAAGGTAATTTAATGGTTAAAACTGTTCTCATTTTTAAAAGCAGAAATTAGATTTTTTTTTCTCCTATGTTAGATTCTTTACCCTGATATAATTGTGGTTATCTTAAATAGCGTTCTATTAGACTGGTACGTAAAATAAACGTTATTAGATTATTTACAGACTCTTTGCAATTATTTTTTCTGACTTTTTATGAGTGTTTTTTCGTCCTATGAAAGAAAGAAAAAAGTCAATGTGATAACAATGAAAAAGGAAATATGTCAGAAAAAATTGATGATTTATGTCTGTTTATATTTTTTGTCATTACTTGTAGTTGCGAAATGTTTAAAAAGTATAAGTACGATGTTGAAAATGTTAAATTCATCGCTCTTAGTTTAACTGATAATTTAGGAAATTTCGCGTGAAGTACACTTATTTTTTAAATACATTAGACAAGAAATGGTAATAATAAAAGCTTTTCTTTTAAGTAAATAAAAAAAGAATAAAACTAATAAATAACATTACCTAATTAATTATTCTTAATATCATGAGAAAGACATATCGACACTTCTGGTATTTTGAACTATAATCAATTAATCGAGAAGTTTAAATTGTGTTTATATTCCATTAAAAATTAAGTACATTTATGGTTCGTGAATTGTTGATTCTAAAAAAAGAAATACAATTTGAATTTCTTGTTATGTAATGTTGATACTTGTACTTTAGTTACTCGTAAAGATTTTTATTGAGTTTATTTCTCATGCATCATTCACATTTAAGTAAACTAATGCATCTAATTATTCGTAAGGGGAAAAACAGTAAAGTGAAGCTGTTAAAGAAAGCATTTAATTAGTGAGTAGTTTTATTTCTTTCGGCAGTTGAATTTTATTTCACTGAATTCGTAACTCTGTTGATATAGCTACTTTAGATTTTGTTATCAAATTTTTAATTTTGGTTTTGTAATTCAAGTCAGTTTAATTGTTTATTTTTGATTGGTGGATTCTTATTGAGTTGGATCTTTTTGATAAAATTGAAGAATGTTTTTTTAAATGTCATATCAATCATATTGGTAGAGTAAATGTATTATTTTTTTTATTTTAAAGAATTGAATAAATATGATTTTTTGTTAAGTATGGTTATAGATAGCGTTTTTTCTTCGAAATAGTCAACGTTTTAATTTTAGAAGCTTATAAAGAACTATGCTTGTTTTTTTTTTTTTTTTTTGCTCTTATTTCCTATTATTCCATATTAATTACGTTTTCAGTTCTGTCAAAAATGAGGAATTATGTATAAGCTTACTAAATATTTTTTCCCAAACATGATTTTCTAGGAAATAACCTAATTTTGATAAAAAATTCTTAAATAAGTCAAATAAAATGCAGAACTGAATAGAAGAGAAAAAAAAAAAACCTATTCTGTAAATTCAGAATTTAATGATACATTTTTGTACAAAATCCTTCTTACAAAATTGCGAATGAATGAATATCCCAGGGAATTATTATTATTATTAATATTATTTGTTTGGTCTCTGTTGAGCACAGTTCAGGCACATATGTGCAGTATATGCAGCCCCCTCCATCCGATCTTGCAGGGTTCTAATAAGGCTAACTATGGATTTATTCGACTGTAATTTATTTTTCTAGGTTATCAAATCACAGGAAAAATTCCGGTGTACTATGACACTTATCTTTTTGAATTCGTTAACGGCATAAATACGGTTACAAGAAAATAACTTTTTTTTTTGACCATGAGAAAACATCCTAGTGTAAAATAAGATCAGATAGTCTTGACATGCTGTACGTGCACTCTTCTTTACATGCACTGTAGCCTGTTTATTACAAACTGCTTGTTGATAACGCTTATCATCAGTTAGGGATAAGCCATTTTTCTACGAAAAAAAATTCTAATAAGCGGGATATTCCATTATCCGGGATCAAAATTATGCAAAACAATGGTTTGGTACCTTGACAATGTATTATATTTGGATTAGCGGCAAGAGTTGAACCGATATTCTAATAAGTGGGCTTGACTATATATGGTGGAAAAATACTTCCCAGAATATTTTTAAAATTTATTGCTTGAATCGTGGATAGACTCGATTAAAAGTTTGTGACGTTTCAAAGTCCATCATTCTTAAAATTCTTGGCTTGCTTAGGTTCAGCCTTGAAACTAATGAGCTTATTTTATTAACAATCACTTTATAATTGTTATTGTTCATGTTTGTTTTTGCCATCTTTTAAAAAACCCTCTTAAAGCAGAACAAGTATAATAAAAGCTAAAAAGAATAATAAAAACTTTCAACAGTTAAGTCTTGCGTTTAGTTTTCAAACTGCTAAATAAAGCAAGTGGGACATCATGGAATAATTCCCCCAGCCGTGAATTTGCGATTAGCTCTCAGCGAAGCCCGTGCATTCAGTTTCAATCGAGCTGAAAAGCAAGCTCGAATCACAACAAACGGCTCATTCGGGTCCCTTCACCCACCACAATGAGCAGACAAAAGAGTTTCGCGCCCTATTCATTCGACCCGCACTGGTGCCTCCGTGGAAGTTTATTTTCAACAACCACCGCCGATTTTGGCAAGCAACCGCCATGACCCGCTAGATATGGGATTTTATTTGAAAGAGGAAAAATACGTTCTTTGTTATATTGATGATGTATGGGACAGTCCCCTGGATCTAATGTAATGATTACGAGCTTCTTTTTGGTGCTATGATCATGTACTATATTAAAAAACATATTTCCGGGATGAATTGTGGTTAAATATTTTCCATATTAGAGACATTCCGAAAATCGAAAATGAAGCAAAAAGTTCGCCTGAAAAGCTCTTCTGCGTAAATAAGACCGATTTTGTAACATTTAGTTTAGGCTCCAAACTTTCAATTGCGACTTTCAAACTGTTAAAAGAATATAAAAAACCAATATATTTTTTTTCTTATCTTAATCATCTATAACTTTATTCACAGGTGTTTACTTACACCCTTACACTCTATTTGTTTATCAAACGTAAACTTTTAAAAGCACAATGAAAACAATTGTTAGCTAAATAATTACATTTTACTGATACGTTTTATTATTTATATATATATACAAGGCGCGTTCACAAAGTAAGTATACAAAATAATGGCACTTCGGAGCACAGTTTTACTACTGCAGCGCCATCAACTGACTCATTGAGAAGCTACAGCGTCATTTGTTTTGATTCTAAACTCGTATTATTGTCCGTGAATGCAAAGAACAATGCTGCGAAAATCGTTGATCCCGCAAACTGTGAAGTGCGTTCGGTGATTCGTCGACAAATTGAGACGTGCGAAACGCCATGGGAAACTGATATCTGGCATAATCCTCCTCCGAGTGATAACTCGCGTCCTCACACTGCTGCCAAAATCAAGGAGAAAATTCAAGATTTTCGTTGGGACCTTTTTGATTATCCACCGTACAGTGCTGACCTTGCACTTAGCGATTACTTCCTCTTCTTGCATTTTAAACAGGGCTCGGTGGACAACGTTTTGGTATCGGTCTACAATGATGGACTAAAAAACGCAGTTGTCAACTAGTTCAACTCTGAGGCGGCAAGCTTCTATGCAGAGGGGTCAAAGAAGCTGATGCAGCGGTACGAAAAATGCTCAGAAGTTAACGGCGGTTATGTAGAAATGTAAAGTTAGTTTGTACCTAACTAAATATGACAATAAAATTTCTTTCTCATGGGTACATTTTTTTCTGGGACCAAACGGGCCTTACTTTATGAACGCTCCTTGTATATATATATATATATATATATATATATATATATATAGTACATACAATAATTAATTTTTTTATACATAAATACATGCATAGGGTAGAAAAACCATTCTTTTTCAAATGGTATAAGATAGAATGTGGAATAGTTTTTTTTCGCGAAAAGAAAAAAGCTCTAGCTACTAATTTGGAACAAGGAATGCCTAAAAAAGTAGAGCTGCAAACATGTATAACTCCTGTTATGATGAATCGTTAAAACTGCAAATGAATTTCATTTTGTGCAGAAAAAACAAGCGTCTTTACTGATACGTAATGATAAGGCATATCCAGATTTTTTCACCCACATATTAGCCAAATGATGTCAAAATTTCGATAAAAACTTGTTAAAAAAATCAAATCAAATTTTGAAGGAAAAAAATGGCACCGAGGTACACTGCATCCGAAATTACCTGCACCAAATTTGGAGGTGGTAGGTTCTATGGTGCATAATATTGACCAGACACAGACAGACACACACTGCTTTTTAGTAGAGGAGTATTATTACACGTATTAAATAAGCCTTACCTATAAATCCAGTATGAGCAAGTGTTTGCAATTATAAGTGTTATATTACATCATTGATGTTTTTTACTACAGCAAGATAAATAAATTTTATACTAAAACATTATCATCATTTGTTCAAGTATTTTGAAAAGTCTTTTTATTAAGTAAATAAGTTGGCGTGAAACTGAGCTAAATTTTATTAACAAAAGTTCACTTGATATGAAAAAAAGACAGAACATCGCGGTTCTTACAGAAAGATACCAATGCTTTGATTGAAATGATATTTTTATCTATTACTATAAACTTTGCATTTGACGAACTTCGAGTAGAAATTCAGCTGAGGAATTAAACACGTCTTTAAAACTAAATTCATATCTTATTTATATATGACTTAAAGAATACAGAACTCATACATAAAAATGCTACTCTCAGTAGAAGATTTTTTTTACTTGTTTTTTCCTCTATATTAAAGCAGCAGATGGCGCAATAATGTCTGATAAAAATTTCTTTCTATGATGCAGTGACGAGGTTTGGACATGTTGGGAAATACTGTATTTTTTCATTCTTGGGCGAGTGATCTTATTTCTATTGCCATGCATTCAATTGCTTTACTTTTCTGTTTACTTGCTTCTATTTTTCTGTTTAAATAAGTTGTATTTATTTACGAAAAAAATATGCATCGCTAAAAGCTTTATTTTTATAATGCATTGCATCGGTAACATAATAATGTAAAGCAGCATTTTTATTTATTTATTTTTTTTAAATACAGAAGCCATGAGCTTCGACTTACATGAGGACTGCGTACTATGTGCCTTGCTTTCTGACAAACACAGGACAGATTTACGGCACAGAGAGGTTGAAATAACAACCATGGGCAGGGCGGGACTCGAACCCACGACCTCTTGTTTACGAGGAGAATACTCTACCCCTAGGCCCACCCCCCTTTTTATCACTAACAAAATGTTTCAGTGTATCCACAATAACAGTTAGAACTGTAGGATTTAATATTATCTTATTCAATAATGCTTTACAAATTTGAATTTAAAATAATTCATTTGCGAAATTTAACAAAGCATAATTTTGTTCAATAGAATAAGACGAGACAATTTAAAGCACTCCAGTGAAGCATGTTTTAGAAAGAAACTCAAAAATATGAAATTTCATTTTTTAAAACGGTTGTTGTAAATTATTAACGCATTCATGTACAAGTCTATATTTATGAGTTAAAACGTATGAAGCGTACGATGAGTGATACAAAGAGGAAAATAAATTCTTTCAAAGTTTCAAAATGCACAATTTTTGTGATTTGCAAATCTCTAAGTTATTCTTTAAAAAGTACAGTTTCGTTTCTAACTTAGGCAGCAACAAGAGCAAGCTTATGAAGAAAAAATACTTATCTTAAAACTTTTGTTCTTATTGCGAACAGTTTCAGCAAAATATCACTCAAACTTATGGAACTGGTTAAAGGAACTTTGTTTGTCTTTCACTATTAGGCTACTCTCATTACTGCTGCACATTTAAAAAATATCCAAAGTAAACCAATTTGAAAACATTTTGCAGCAAACATAAAAAAATCCAATATTTTCAAAGCATCCTCAAACATCTTAGCATATTTGTGTTCATGCATCTCAACGGAGCTATCAGCAGTTAGACTAGCAAAAAAAAAAAAAAGGCCCGGTTCGTATACACTCTATAAAACTCCGCGTATTGGAAAAAGGGAGAAAAATAACCGTCACCAATAACAATCAGCATTGGGTAAAAGCCTGATCGTTTTCATTTATAGGACCAAAGCCAAAGCGACATGCAAATTGTGAGCTCTGCACTAACCCAAGGCAAAAGCATTTGTTGTCCTCGCTAGTATTGATGAGTCCTCGATATTTCATGCAAGACGCACTCCCTTTATTTAGTCTCTCCTTATCGGATAGCGTTTCTCCATCTTTTTTTATAACTGCCCTTCCATTCGTATGTTTTTTTCTGGCATATTTTGTTGCTTTTTATCGGAAAATTTTTGAACATTGTATCTGAGTGCGTTGAGAGCTGGAGCTTTTATTCAAATGAAAGGGAAGCCCGTTATTTGTACTTTTCGTTAAGGTATCCCAAATTGTTTTTTCTAATAATCGTAACAGTGGTTTTATTTTATGTGGGTTGTGTTTGCACGAATATTTGTTTTCGGGATTCAATTCCCACAATCATTTTGACTTTTTGAAAAAATGCAAACACGAGTAACTAACGCAGTGTATGTTTGTTTGTGTATATCATTTACGTAGTATAGTCGAACCCGCCTGTAACAAACGTTAAGGATAGCAATAGTTGCTCGTTATAGTAGAATACTTGTAGAAAAAGAGTCTGAAAAGAGTTTAAAAATTCTTACATACTTGTTTCGTTTTAATTTTTTTTAATGCAGCACTAAGAAAGTTTTTTTTCTTTTTAGTTTATTGTTTTTCGACTAATACTCATGGCCCGACCGAAGAACATTGTGAGTAGTACCCCTGGCTTCTAAAAAAAGCGACATACTTAGTGTTTTTTTAGTACACCAGAAATATGAATATGACTATTTTCAAATGAGAAACTTTGATCATGTACTGCCGTCTGAAGGTAAAAGGCAGTAGCTGCGAATTTTTCTTTTTTTTTTTTTTGCATTTTTGTCCTCTATTTTACTTAGCTTTATTGTTCAAGCTTCGTTACTTGGTTTCCGCTGAAAAAAAAAAAAAAAAAAAAAAAAAAAAAAAAAAAAAAAAAAAAAAAAAAGCAAGAAAAAAACGTCAAATTTTGATATTTCCCTATTGGTAGTATGGAGTTCCTGAAACGAGTTTCTTCAAATATTTCAAAAACTCATTTCTTCAGTTACTGCCTTTTTACCTTTATACGGCAGTATATATTCGCACATCTAAAAGATGAATATCGTGTAACGTAATTTACAACTTTTAAGGTTGAAACCAATCTTACTGGGACTCAGCTGACACTTCTCGTCGGTCCTGAGTCGGAGAGTAGGGGCCCGGCCATTGTGGAGAGTGGCTCTCAAATCAGATTAAAATCAGTTTCTGAGTTTTATTTTGGGAGGAGTCTGTCGAAAAAACCGACAAGTAGACCACCTTGGCTCTTGACGACCTTGTAGGGATGTCACTTCCAAGTCATAATGGTCAGTGACAGAATTGTCATTTCTCACATGAGTCAAGCTAGGACACATTTAGGACATATTTCAAGTGACTTCACAGAGACGTAGCTGCAACAATTAATTTGTGACCAGTAACTTCTCTGCAACGTCACTTTTTTTGAGGTTGCCGTGCACTAAAATTTGTAAGTTACTGCAATCTACTGATGACTTTACGATGACGTTTCATGGCTGTCACGTGATGTGAACTCTTTTGTGTTCTTCATAAGCTTTTTTTCACAGGGGTCCCATTTAAGTCACTTTGTTGTTAGGGCAGTTACTTTTTTACAGATACTTTATCAAAGGCCAATTTCATCACGAAATGTATCTTGAAATAAAGTTGAGTCAGCATTTTTAATTTAAAAACAAAAATGTAAAGTTGCGTTATGCGACAACAGATGCATCTGGTTTTGTACTTGTACTAAAAAGGCAAAGAGGAGTGCAACTCACTAACGGAAAAAGATCTAAAAAGACCACGTTTTATGGGTTCGAAAGTAAGATGCATTCATTGCGCCCCATGGCCATAAAGTTCACGAAGTACCACTTCAATATTATGTTTATTTTTCTCCAAAACAAAATAATTATCAAATGAAAAGAAAAAAGCCTGAAAAGGTAAAAATGTATCCGGAAAAGATGGAATTTTATTAAAATAGAAATTATAGTTATTATTTTTAATTTCAATCCGTCTTTTACACATATATTCTGAATACTTGGGTAAAATGCATTTATAAACGACACTCTTTTCTTTTGAAATTAGGAGTAAAGAACTTTTTTAAATAAAAAACGGCTGAACACAGCCACATATGTGTAAAATATTACTATGCTGTGTGCTTACTACTGCAAAGAAAATTAAAAAAAAATACACCGAATAGCATTATTATTTTTTTCTATACAAAATGTAATGATAACAAATGGGCAAACTACAAGACACTCAATAAATATACTTAGAGAAACTAAACATTCTGGAATACTTTAAAATATTTTTCCATTTTGGTGTACACTGCGATGCAAAAGTTTAGACAAAATGCAAATATGTGAATAAAAAGAAAACTATTCAACGAAATGCTTTCAAATTTCTACTGCAGGTACACAATATGGTCCCAAATACGTGTCTGGAGTTCTTATAACTATAACTGGAATCAAATTTTGGATATTACAAAAGACATTTTTTTACATTGTTGCAAAAGTTTAGACAATAGTCAGATTTTATGCAAATATTCCTTGAAATGTGATTGGTGTAGGAAATGCGGGGCTGTATTATTCATTTATAAAGTGCAGAGATTGCTGAATAAATAATCAAAATCTCAAAAGCTCTTTAGTTCTCGTGTAAAGAAGATGAGAAAGTTTGGAAGCCGAAATTTGAAAATGAACCCACTTTATTAATTTTTTGTCTTTTAAATCGGCTCTAGTATGGTAGTACATTGTTTTTTACTTTGTGGAGAGCAATTCAGACATGCGTATCGATCAAAAAGTCCAAGAAAAATAATATTTCTTAAGGATGAAGGAATTGAAAAAACGGCTCAGACTGACGGTTCGCCCCTTAATCCTACAAAACTTCAACTTGGGTCAAAAAACAGCACGTGACAGCATAAGTAGATGAACAACTGAATCGGAATGCATAAAAAAAACAAAGAATTGCGCTTGAGCCTTTTCAGACAGAGTGTCCCAAATAAGCCAGATTTTATTGGTAAAAGCAGCACAGCATATGATCATTGGATATCTCTCAAGTCCTGCGAAAGGAAATATAATCCATCTAGACCATCCCAATTTTAATAATTTTTATCAAAGAAAGTACCATTCATTTTTTAGTCACGATGATACATATGCTGCTTTTCACATTAAAATCTGGCTTATTTGGGACACTCTGTCCGAAAAGGCTCAGGCACAATTCTTTGTTTTTTTTATGCATTCCGATTCAGTTGTTCATCTACTTATGCTGTCACGTGCTGTTTTTGACACAAGTTGAAGTTTTGTAGGATTAAGGGGCGAATCGTCAGTCTGAGCCGTTTTTTCAATTCCTTCATCCGTAAGAAATATAATTTTTCTTGGACTTTTTGATCGATACGCATGTTTGAATTTGCTCTCCACAAAGTAAAAAACAATGTACTACCATACTAGAGCCGATTTAAAAGACAAAAAATTAATAAAGGGGGTTCATTTTCAAATTTTGGCTTCCAAACTTTCTCATCTTCTTTACACGAGAACTAAAGAGCTTTTGAGATTTTGATTATTTATTCAGCAATCTCTGCACTTTATAAATGAATAATACAGCCCCGCATTTCCTCCACCAATCACATTTCAAGGAATATTTGCATAAAATCTGACTATTGTCTAAACTTTTGCAACAATGTAAAAAAATGTCTTTTGTAATATCCAAAATTTGATTCCAGTTATAGTTATAAGAACTCCAGATACGTATTTGGGACCATATTGTGTACCTGCAGTAGAAATTTGAAAGCATTTCGTTGAGTAGTTTTCTTTTTATTCACATATTTGCATTTTGTCTAAACTTTTGCATCGCAGTGTATGAGCTTTAAATGAATTAAAAATCTGTATTCCGTGGTTTAAAAATGAACCTTGTTTTAGTGAAAAAGAACAAGTAAGACTGATGAAAAATATAAGCATTTCCTTTTATATCCACTAGTTAAATGCAAAAAATTATGTGTTTAGCACGTTTTTTCTTAGTAAAGGTTCAGAATGAAGAAATCGGTATTTTAAATAGCAATTGCATGCTAACTAACAAAAAAAAAAAAAAAAAAAAAAACTCACCAAGTTAAAATTTTTATTTTTTGTATCAACTCTGATAAAAGTTTTCAAAATGAAAAATACCCACAACTTCCCATTTTTTCTCACAATTGAATTCTACTTAAATCGAAAAACAATTTGCTTCAATTTTCCATGGAAAAATTCTGTGGAAAATTCAAAATATATAATCTGTGTTTTAAAACTACGAGTAACTTACAGAAAGAGAAAAAATGTTTGTAACTATTTACATGTAATGCATCAATTATAACCTTATATTAATAAGTTGATAATTTAATATTTTTTATATTTATCTTTTTAAAGAAAAAAGTACGTTGTAAGAATGAAGGCTTTCACGGCCGGAGTAAATACTAGTTAAGGATTCCGGGCTGTTGTGCCGTGGTCTAAATGGCTTTAATCCATACGTTTCGATCGCAACTGCGGCGGTCATCTTCAGTGGGTGTCGTTGATTAATTTGGCGACTGATGCGAAATTGGCAGCAGTTCGAAATTTCGCATCAGTCGCCAAATTAATCAACGACACCCACTGAAGATGACCGCCGCAGTTGCGATCGAAACGTATGGATTAAAGCCATTTAGATCACGGCACAACAGCCCGGAATCCTTAACTAGTATAAAAAAGTACGTTACCGAAAGTTTTCATAAATAACTTGAAATTTTCGAATTGTAATAAAAGGATAACTTTATTCAGATATTGTTAAAAGTAATGTTTCCGCTTGCAGAGCAATTTTTGCAAGTGTCTTTCATTCGGGCCCTTTACCCACTTTCTCCAAGTAGTTCACACCTTCACATTGTTTTACAAATCCCACGATACTTTTCGATGAAAACGGAAAATTTTAATTTTTCCAATTTGCTGAAAACGAGGGAAAAAAAAGAAAGTTCAAATTTGTGTTACAAAAAAATAAAAAACTCTGGGAGAAGAAAAAAATATTTGAACAGAAGAAAGGGGACAACACAAATGAAACTGTAGCATAATGTTACAAAATACATTTACGCTTAACAATTGTGTCGTTTACTGTGAAAGTGGTGTAACTTCATACTTCAACTGCTAAGTAGTACTATTACATTTTGTTGTTCAACTGTAAGCCATTTTAATTATTAATGTTTTACGAATATTTAACTACTAGCTGTGAGATCAATAATAAAAAAATGCATGTTTGAAGATTATACAATTACTTCACTGTTACAGTGAACGATAAATTTATTAAACCGTAAACGAGAGCTAAATTTAGCTTGAAAATACGAATTTAAATTTAATTAAATACAGAATAGTAAAGTGCATTATTGTAATCCTTCCTTTCAGTATAACAATTAACTTCATCTCCCAATTTCTTAAATTGTATCTCCCGGGTTATACAAATGTGTTACAATATTATTAGAACAAAACAGAAGGATTAAAAGTGGCTAAAATTTTAATTTGCGCATAAAAACTACTTTTGTGTGATAATTCACCAAAAATTAGAGCTACACTCTACAAAAATATGTTAGGCTACATAAATATTTGTCTGCATTAATCATTAGTTGCTTGCTATACTTGATATTAGATTTGCGCAAAGTAAGTTTATTTTGCTAACATTTGTATGATCGGACTTATTTATGCCCATGAAGGACAAATATAGAGCCCATCGGATAGATCGGAATTTAAATATCTATGCAATGGTTTAATAATGTTTTAATTATCATAAACTTTGCGGTGCAGTATAAAAATTCTTTATCATCTACTTATATTAAAAACTGAGTATCTTTCTAACTATCTTTCTTTCTAACTATCTTTCTTTCTAACTATCTTTCTTTCTAACTATCTTTCTATGTCACGCTTCTTTCTCCTGAACGCCAATGAACTGAAAGTCGAACCAGGTACCGATAGATAGGTAATTTTTCAAGCTTCATTAGTTTCAATCTATATAATTATACGATTTTAATTAGCGAAGATATCAATTAATAAGTAGTCAAGTTTAAAGCGATTAAGCCTAATAAATGATTAAATATGAAATCCATTCTTGCATTGCAAAACGTGGTTGCCATGCCATGAAACAATAATAAAAATGAAAATGAGAATTTTGAATGAAGGCTTAACTAAATCAAACACGAAACTCATAAGCGGGCGACTTACATAGTATTTTTATCGCTAGCTACTTGTAATATTTTGAAACATTCATTTGTTGAAGAGCCATCTACTTATATTAAAAACTGAGTATCAATGTCTGCTTTTTCTCCTTTGAGCGAGCTGAACCAAGGGCGGATCCAGCTTCTGGTTAAGGAGGGGGTCATTTTCGGAAAGGGGGGGTCAAAGTGCAATTTTTGTGCAAAAATGGGGTGGTTTGGCAGTTTTTTCGTAAAATAAGTCCCAAAAATGCAATTTTTTGCTATATTTGGTCGGTTAAGGGGGGGGGGTCATGATCCCCATGACCCCACTCTGGATCCGCGCCTGAGCTGAACTTACTGAAACTTTCCTCACCATCTTGAAGGCGCGAAGCATCTCAATAATTCGAATGATTTTTTTTATACAGGAAAAAAGTAAAGGCGTGAAGCGCCTGTTAGCGAGCCGCCTTGGCGGGGAGTAGTTTCTTGACATTTTCCTCACTACTTTCAGGGCACGAAGTGCCCGTGCAACGCCGGGCCACGTTCGTGGTACGTCTTGAAATCGAATGAACATTAAATTATATCAAATAAAACTTCAGAATGAGGTAAGAGTTAGAGAGGGGGGACGTTATGCATCAACATGCCGCAGGAAGCTAATCTAGCTGCCCTGGCAGCTAGTCTACTTATATTAAAAACTGAGTATCTTTCTAACTATCTTTCTTTCTAACTATCTTTCTTTCTAACTATCTTTCTTTCTAACTATCTTTCTTTCTATCTTTCTATGTCACGCTTCTTTCTCCTGAACGCCAATGAACTGAAAGTCGAACCAGGTACCGATAGATAGGTAATTTTTCAAGCTTCATTAGTTTCAATTGATATAATTATACGATTTTAATTAGCGAAGATATCAATTAATAAGTAGTCAAGTTTAAAGCGATTAAGCCTAATAAATGATTAAATATGAAATCCATTCTTGCAAAACGTCGTTGCTATGAAACAGTAATAACAATGATAATGAGGATTTTGAATGAAGGCTTAACTAAATCAAACACGAAACTCATAAGCGGGCCACTTACGTAGTATTTTTATCGCTAGCTACTGGTAATATTTTGAAACATTCATTTGTTGAAGAGCCATCTACTTATATTAAAAACTGAGTATCTATGTCTGCTTTTTTCCTTTGAGCGAGCTGAACTTACTGAAACTTTCCTCACCATCTTGAAGGCGTGAAGCATCTCAATAATTCGAATGATTTTTTTTATATAGGAAAAAAGTAAAGGCGTGAAGCGCCTGTAAGCGAGCCGCCTTGGCGGGGAGTAGTTTCTTTAAATTTTTTTCTCACTACTTTCAGGGCACGAAGTGCCGTTGCAACGCGGGCCACGTGCGTGGTATGTCTTGAAATCGAATGAACATTAAATTATATCAAATAATATAACTTCAGAATGAGGTAAAAGTTAGAGAGGGGGGACGTTATGCATCAACATGCCGCAGGAAGCTAATCTAGCTGCCCTGGCAGCTAGTCTACTTATATTAAAAACTGAGTATCTTTCTAACTACTCTCTATCTTTCTATTCTTTCTATGTCACGCTTCTTTCTCCTGAACGCCAATGAACTGAAAGTCGAACCAGGTACCGATAGATAGGTAATTTTTCAGGCTTCATTAGTTTCAATCTATATAATTATACGATTTTAATTAGCGAAGATATCAATTAATAAGTAGTCAAATTTAAAGCGATTAAGCCTAATAAATGATTAAATATGAAATCCATTTTTGCAAAACGTCGTTGCTATGAAACAGTAATAACAATGATAATGAGAATTTTGAATGAAGGCTTAACTAAATCAAACACGAAACTCATAAGCGGGCCACTTACGTAATATTTTTATCACTAGCTACTTGTAATATTTTGAAACATTCATTTGTTGAAAAGCTCTATCTACTTAATTAAAAACTGAGTATCTATGTCTGCTTTTTTCCTTTTAAGAGAGCTGAACTTACTGAAACTTTCCTCACCATCTTGAAAGCGCGAAGCATTTCAATAATTCGAATGATTTTTTTTTATAGAAGAAAAAAGTAAAGGCGTGAACCGCCTGTCAGCGAGCCGCCTTGGCGGGGAGTAGTTTCTTGAAATTTTCTTCACCACTTTCAAGGCACGAAGTGCCCGTGCAACGCCAGGCCACGTGCGTGGTATGTCTTGAAATCGAATGAACATTAAATTATATCAAATAATATAACTTCAGCATGAGGTAAAAGTTAGAGAGGGGGGACGTTATGCATCAACATGCCGCAGGAAGCTGATCTAGCTGCCCTGGCAGCTAGTCTTGAATAAAAGTAGATGCGAGACAGTATGAATGCAGATACAGTGCAGCTTTGAAATATGAAGCTCTAACTTTGGCAATGTTTCTCTTATTTCGAGTAGTAGGAAAGGGTAAAAATTTTAGCTGAAGTTGGAACACTTTTGGAAAGCACCTACGAAGGGAGTCCAACTGAATTCAGTGACACTAATCCTTTCCTATTACCCGAAAAAGGGAAACAGTTCATGCCGGAGGTCAATTGACCAGATGAGCATTGTATCAAAATATGAGTTTAAAACATTTGCGATGTTTTTCAAAATAAAAATTACAGGGTGTCATTTTTTTAAAAAATGTTACGATTTTGTTGTCTCGAAACATGGAAAAATGAAGTTTATATAATTTTTGTATTTGATAACTTATGAAGTAAACATTGAATCTTTAGGACACACATAGAGGAGAGGAGGGTAATATGGAATACCATTTACATTTTTCAAAATAACATTTTGTTTCTTAAATAAAAAATTTCAAAATCATCATGAGTACATACTGAGACTAATTGTAATGAAATGTGTTTTGTAAAAAAAAATACTATTTATTTCAAAATATAAAAAAAAATCTTTAAAAAAAATTACAAATGGAGACTAATATGAAATACTCGGGTAATTTGGAATATGTAGTGTTAACCATTAAAACACTAATTAACTTCATAAAATACTGTTATCAAACCACAAATAAAAAAATTAAATAATGAAAAAAATACTTTTATACTTAAGTATGTAGCTGTAATTTTTGACATTAAGTGTGAATCATTTCTGTTTCGAGTCTATTTACTAAAGTCACAGATGTGATCGTCTTGCTCTGCTCCCGTGCAGTCAAGTTGAGCCAACAGACAACTTACACACTGAATCCGAACTTCACCTCGTTGATCTTGAGAGAATTTGCTGTCGCAAAAGATACATTCAGCTTCTTTGCTTTCTTGTTGTCTTGAAATACTTAGTATTCCATGATACCCGACACGCCATATTGGGAAATGAATATTTAAAATGATGGACCAAATATTGTAAGCTAAAAAATGACTGCAGTATAAAAAAACTACCATTATTTTAGTGTA
Organism: Uloborus plumipes; assembly: GCA_038373865.1. Lineage (NCBI taxonomy): Eukaryota > Metazoa > Arthropoda > Arachnida > Araneae > Uloboridae > Uloborus > Uloborus plumipes. Next base: position 31,648 of record JAXGGA010005092.1, read on the forward strand.
CATTACGATTAACATCAATACTTTAAGTCACGTGCATACTAACAGATTAAAAATTTGAAAACTTACCTCCAAAATCTCTTGAAAATCAAAAACTAAACTTTTTTTTGTAGCACTCTAATGACAACAGAAAGCGGCGAATTCTTTCTGCAATGCATCATAGGAATCTTTCTTGAATAGTTCATATTATTTACACGATATTGCAGCACCGAACGAAGTAAAAACCTCGGTATTCCATATTTCCCGACTATTCCATAATACCTTCCTCTCCTCTACGTTCCAAGTGTTAAACGATTTTTGGGCAGTTTAAATCCGTCTTAATCATTACATGATGAGCTACTTGTCATACAATGAAGAAACCATACCCGTCAAATCTAATGGTATTCGAATATTAGTTACATCCATGAACAAAATATCCGTATTTGTAAGCTCGTGCTTGATGTTTCTTGTTGCACTAAAGCCTTCAACGGAAGTTGCACACATTGTGTTATTAAATACTAATTTCACAATAAAATTAAAATTTTCAAAATGTCTTAGTTAAATTAAATTTATTGGAATAACTTTAAGATATACATACACATAAAAACAATTTACCTAAGTAAATTAAAACAGAGCTTAGCTAAGTAGAGATACCGTCCTAAATTCAAAGACTCATAGTTAGAGGTAATGGATATTTTCTTTGAAGTACGTAATTAGTCAAAAAATAAAACGAACATGGTTGATCAAAGGCAGTTTCAGAGAGAAAAAAAAATCGTAAAGAAGCACAAGGCGTATTTTAGTACAACGCAAAATTAACGATATTCATACCCAGTGCAGAAAATAAATCTGTCATAAAAATATTAAGTGATTACTTGATAATTAAAGGACTTAAACTTTTTAGACTCATTAAAAATTCAAGGCATATCTTAAACGTCTTACTTAATTAAAACAGAATTTTCGAGCAATAATAAAATACTGAATATTTCCTTTTTAGAATAAACCTCGTAGACTTTTCATTTTAAATGTTGCGCGAGAGCGCATGATTGTGATTTCGAGGATTATGCGATTACTTTTACCGAACTTCATACTACGACCACATTAAATTTCGCAAATCGGTTTTTAATGATTAGTAGATTGCTTTATAATAGACAAGATAAGAATGCTCTAAAAATAACAGATATCAGTGGATTTCTGTGTAAAATTACAAAAGAATATAAAAGGTAGTTTATTGCGATTATTTATTGATAAATGAGGAGAGGGGCTAGATTTTATACGTAGATAAATATTTTAATTCATCTTTATTGAGGAAAAGAAAGTATTTGCTTTTGCCTTGGAGAAATTTGACAGCCGATAAGTGTTACTTTTCCAGAAAAAACCTACCAATGTGGTTTTTGTTTGAAAATATTACTTTCTACTGCCTTTACAGTTATTGTCCAACTAGTGTCGTACACAAATCGCAATTTCTGTCACTCAAATGTTTCAACATATTCTCTTCTAAAGCACTGAATGTACGATTACGTGCATATTACATTGTTAACAGTTGGCACTGTGTTATAAGTACTTTGTCTAATGTTCATGACTTTCCGAATGTTTAAACGACTCTGAGTAGTAAACACTATTTCTGAAACTTTTGGACCAGCAACTTCCTTTATGTTTACCAGCAACATCCTCATAACCAGTTCGTTCCTCCAAGTAGCTTTCATTAGAGCAACTTTATTTCTAAAACTGCGCCCAATTTTATCTTTCAGCTAATCAAGATGCTGCAAAAGGAATACTGCATTCATTTAATCAGAACAAGCATCTGGACGCGAATAAAATGTTCTTTCTTTGTAGTTTCAAATTTCAGGAATACACAGTATCGTAGCAAAACAATCATTGCATTCAACAGTCAAGTATAACGATGTTTTAGAACAGTTTAAAATTTTATGCCAATTAATGGATTTTTTTTTTTTGCTTATGAATAATTTTGGCCTTAGAATTTTTTTTAACTGTCTGAAAAAGGGACTAATAACAAATTTATGAGTGAAAAGTTTGCTTAAAATATAGCTCATGTGATAAGACATTTAAACTTTTAAGTCTTAAATAGAATTCCATTTTTTAAAATAAACGTTTATCCGTCAGGAAGAAATTTTTTTCTAAATCTCAAGGTTGTGGTTATCTGAAACTATAAAATTTCCCAACTTTGCTTACTGGTTTAAAGATCCATAATTTCATAGCAGTTGTTAAAGTTTTATGCAAAATGCTTCCAGCAATTTTTCTCAAATTCAATTACAATTTGGCCAAGAAACTTTTTTGCCTGTTTCCTAATAAATCTCTTGCAAAAAAAAAGCCTTACGAGAGGACATTCATTTTATTTTACAACCTCACAAAACCTCACCAACCTCACCTACCGTATCTAAAATTGCTCGGTAATAGACGAGCCATCGACTCGCTCATGGCACCTATTTCCCCCAAGAGGGTACTGGTGCAGACATACACCTCTCTCAAGTTCTGTGGAAAAAAAAATAGAAAAGATTTCGTTCTGTCTCCCAACCTATGGGCCAGGAGAGAAATGGTCCACACCATTAGTACCAATGAAGGCAGGTAATAGATTTTTCTCGTTTTTCCTAGTCTAGTTCTACTGGAGGAATAACGAACTCAGTAGAACGACGGGCGGATTTTTATTGCCTGAAATAGAGCTATTTCTGTTACTTTCGTGAACAAATCACGCAGCGTAGTTACTTCTCTGAGTTTTCTTCGGATGTAGTTAATGCCGGAGATAGTATTTTGGGAAATATGCACTCTTCTGATTGATTTATCTACTGTGAGTTAGAAATTAGGTAGGATTTTATAAAGACAAATGCGAAATATTTAGTGTAGCATTTCTTCTCTTATTAAATTCATTAGATTCTCAGAATACCATTATAGTTAAACGATTGTAAAATTTCAAACCTATAGCTGAAAATAGTGGTGGATTTACTATGTAGCAAGTGCCGGAACTGCGAGAGGCCTCTACGACATAGGGTCACCCAAGGAATAAAATGAATTGCGACGTAGCCCCAAACCAGTAATTCCTAAACTGATAGGAAAAACAATTATAATTGATCTGTTATGAAATGTTATTAGAACTATTTGAATCGGATAGCTTTTGAATTATTGCAAGTCACGGGTAAGATTGCAGCTATAGTCCATAAAGCACTCGTGAAGATTTAATGTCGTGGAGCGTTCGAGACACTCTTCATGCCATTAGAATGCTTTGACTTTGCAACTTCGGATAAATCTTGAACAAAATAATATTAGTCAATGATATAATTAACTATATAAAAACTGAACGTTTATCAGTAAAGATTTTCTTCTTTCTCCTTTTTTTTAATGAATGAGCTCGATATTTATAATTATTATCCTCAGTCAAGTAGTTGTTATTTCGAAGGTTTTCAAAAACAATTTGTTATATTTCTTTTGTTCTTGTTGCAAAATAAATACAAAATTTTAATTTTTAAATAAAATAGTAAAAGGTATTTCCAGTTTTTGTGCTTGCTTACGAAAGGTGTTTGCGGGCTTTATATAAAAATCGTTGTAATTTCTCACTCCAATTTTGTATTTTGAACTTTGCCTAGCAAATTTTGTTGCAGTTGAAAAACTTTTTAAAAAATCCGTCTTCGAATTGATACAGAAATGACTGTAGTCCTGCATGAAAGCGTATACATACGCATGCGAAATTTGTATCTATTTGTTATTTATAAACTACTTCTACTCACTTGATATGTTAAAGAATTTAATTTATTAATTCTAAAAACTCATTGGGATAACACAAATATACTCTATTTACGGCAAAAAGCAATGATTTTTGATACTGTGTAGAGTTAAATAATTTAATGAAAAATTTCATTCCTATGCTTCAAGATTGCAGGTTTTTAACTCTAAGACATTTCTTGCTCTTATTTCGTTCGTTTTGAACTCTTTTTATAAGTTGAAAATTTAAAATGCTAAAAAGTGCCTATAATACTCTTGGGAAAATCGTCAAAGCCTTGTATAAAGCATCTTCGTACTTTAATTAGTAAAATAAAAACTGTCGTAATTGACAATAATCTGAAAAATAGGTCCCATTAAAGTTCTCTAAGAAATTTTAATTTTGGGAAAAATATTACATGTTTAAGTTAACATCATCCATATTTAGTCAAAATTATGAAAAATCCATTTTAATCACTAAAAGGAAAATCAAACTGCTACCTTTACGCATGACTATAATTAAATTAATTTGCAGTTTGAAACATAAAAGCCACTTTTCTTAATTCACTCATTACCACCCCTTTTATGAGAGCGCTAGCTGGGAAGAAACGTTCAGTGCATAATTCTTGGAATAATGTATTGGAGCCTGCTTATCGCATATTTACAGTAGAGATTTTAACTTTTTTTAATCATTAAGGGGACATCGCAGTCTTTGACATTTTTATTGCTGGGGGAACATAAACTAAGGGGGAATTTTCCTCTTTGAATAGCTTGCAAGTATTTTTAAAAATCATATTTTTGCATAATTAGTGAAAATCTTGCTGTAATGTTATGTACCTTCTTCTTTGCATTTAATTTATGGAAAACATTTTTTGCAGTTTTTATTCGTAAGTGGTTTATTTTGTAAAAGATAATATTTGAACTTTGCAAGACAACGTTTCAGACTGATGTGAAACATTATATAGTGGAGTTAAAATAATTACGGTTGTGATAAAATTTTAAAGCTTCGAACTAGCAAGGACTACTTCTTATTTTTAACATGGCGTTCTCATAGTAAAACATTTAAAATGCTGGTGGTATTTTAGTGAAACGATGGAGGTTCTTAAATAAAGATGAAGAAAATATTAAACTGACTGCAATGGACGTAGTAGAAGCAACAGTATAGCAGAACTTTAATGCTTTAAAAATTTTCAACGCGTCCACATTTACATGCCATACGGCTTGTTATGCGGCAGCTGTTGAATAGCACTACGTAAGGTGTTAAAGAATCAACTCAGTTTCAGTTTTGATGACATTTAAATGACATAAAATTGTAATTCTAAAGAGTACAGTTTGAATGTCTGCTGCCTTCGAATATGGAAATACAGGGGAAGAGCTTGGATGACCCTTGCAATCCTGGGAAGAAAAAATGGCGGAAAGGAGTTTTGTAATAAAAGAGCTGCGCAAAATAATATTTGGCAGAGAAGACGAAATATCAGGCTTCATCAACTTGCATTGACACAACGTCTGCCAGAACATTTTGCGTGAATGAACAGTTTGCGAATCGGGGATGACGTAATGGGCCATCCTTGTTTCATTACGAGTACTCCGTCACCGCACACGTTTAAAAGATTTTGGATAATAATCTCTTTATAAATGTTAGAAAGATAAAATTTATTTAGTGTAAGTCTACAGGTTAGATCGAGATTGCATTTAGATAACATTACAATTTTCTCCAGAGCCTAATGCTATTTTTGTTTATTTATTTTGCACTGCCCGTATTGAGGGGAGGAATGTTATAATAAAGAAAAGTCCTATCCTATGCGATACATATTAGGAAGAGTCTTTCTTTTACTTCGAGTTGAAAATTTTTCTGAAAAGCTATTTGTTAGGAGAAGAGGTAGTCAAAATAGAGACGAGAGAGAGAGAGATGTACTTCTATAGGGGCCTGAAGTTCAAAACTTCATTAGTGTTTTAACTGCATGTCAGATTTATTTGCCACTCCTTTTATTAAGCAGCATTTATAAGTCTTATAACCGTTAATTTCTTTTTACGAAAATATTTATTAATTAGACTGGTAAACAAATTCAAAACAGATCTTTACAATTTTTAACTATCCTAAAAAGCCCAAATAATGCTTTGAGCACTTATTAATGCTCAAAAAATGCATAAGTTATGAATTAATGTTTGTTTTAAAATATTCAAAGTTCGAAACATTTATCAGCAAAAAAATATTTGCTAATGATTCCCTTACGCGTGGCTTTATCTGTCATTTTGTTAGCAAAACCCGAGCCTTAAAGTCTATTCATTAGAACACGGAGAAACTTCGGTTGGTAAGTCCTCTCTAAGCTCCCCCGTTCTCCGATTCAGTATAAAACTTCTCATTAGCGACCGACTACGATTTATTGCTTCAAAGTCCCCCCAATCCTTTACTTTTTTTTTTGGACCAATGATTAATGTTACTTTTGGGGTAGAATGAAGTCAGGAACCATATGGATGTTTTTCTTCTTTTTTGAAGTTTTCTTGTTGAAAATTTATTTATGAGCACTTTTTTGACTTATCGGAGACTTTTCTCAGCTCAATAATAGGACTATTGATCTTTGTTCTTAAATTTCCTTTTTAATGTGTCTAAATTTCTCTTTTTTTTTCTTCACTTTGATTGATATTAAGCAATTTTATTGATCTGAAAGTTGTTCGAGTGACTTATGAAAGTTAACAAATCGTAAATTAGACTCCATTACTAAAAGAATTTCTCGGTGTAGAAAAAAGCCAAATGGTTGGTATTTGGGTCTTAAAACATATTAAAAACTATTTTACCGTTTACTTATTATGTTGCAGTTCAACTGACAAAATGTATTCAAAAGTAATTCGTTTTGTATGATTATTTAAAGAAGCAAAACATTTAAGTTTTTACAAGTTTAAATATCAAAGATAAAAAATATTTGAACGTATCTGTTAGTCAGTCAGAGAACCTAATTTCGGCGCTGTATTTTATTTTTTAGTGCGTTTATCCTAAAAGAAATATAAATCAGAGAGAATCTTTCAAAAAATTTCTAAAAGTATTCTTTTTTTTTTTTTTTTGCTATTTGTATGTCTAACTCGGCTGGTAAATTATAGTTCGCTCATGACAGAAGAGATTAGTTTCAGAGCGTTATGATCTAAAACAAAAAAATTTTTCAACGAAATTTTGGAATACGTTTTGACTTATTTCAGTTCAGTCTGCCTTAGTTGGAATTATTTAAAAGAATCTTGAAATATGCTTTTATAAGTAATTAGTTTATTCTTAAAGTAAACACTTGAACTTGTTTATGGAAATTTGTATTCCTTTTTATTGAACCGTTATTCTTGTTACCATTTTCGTTTCTCAGAAAACTTCTTTGCATGGTTTTGTAACATTTTGTACTCTTAAAAATACAGATACTCTATTGCTCTTTTTGTTTATTTTGTGAAAAAATGTCAAGCGTTTTGTAACGTATTCTGTGATTTAATGAAATTTCATGAAGCCAGTAGTTGAAAACATACACAAATATACGATGTCACCTCCAATTTGTAGACAGGGCATCAACGACTTGCTAAAATTAAAAAAAAAATCTACAAGTGGGTTGGTCTGGGGTCTTATCAAAAAGGAACATTAATTTATTGATAAACGTTAGGTTGATTATATCTTTAAATAATAAATAAGTACTGTTCCTACTGTGTTCACTTTAATATTAGTGGAAAAATTTTGTTTCATTTTTTCTTCTTTTTACGTTGTAAAAGAATTATTGTGATCGCAAAAATTCTTCACTCTAATTTCGGTTTATATTTCTATTTTTCTCACACCCGAATAAATGTTGAATAGTTTTATTGACCCGTCAGAACGTACATATGTACTTATAATCATATAAACAGCCAAAACATTCATTTCGACCATCCCCAAGTTATGTATTTAATTCTAATATACGACTACAACTTACACTAGTGTTGTTTTTGGCTTTGTTCAAATGTTTAAACTTACCAATGAGTTGAAAATAAGTCTTGGAAAAGTAATTCCTTTTTGTCAAATTCAGGAGAAAAGAAGAGTGGCATTTTCTCTCTTCATTGTGTTAATGTTTTATTGTTATAATGTTTGAATAAATTACAAAATTATGGAGAAAAACTTACGCTCATATTGATTACATTGAAAATAATATAGTAAATATGTAGATTACTCTGAGCAAAATAGATTGCGACTTTTTCTGTGGGTGACATTTTGGCTAATTTGTCGGCTTGAAAATTAGCATGCTACTTACTATCGAGGGCAATTTTACACCTAACTAAGCATAGTGCCATGACATTTAAATTTTATCTATTATGGAAGAACATATACTTATACAAGTATGAAGTAAATTTTAGTATTTGTAGAATACAATAGAGAATATGAGAAGCTCAAGGAGCCATTTGAGCAGAAATTAAAAACTTTTTAGAGAGTTTTTCGTCGAACCTTATAGAATTTTCAAAAAAACTAGATGGCAATAAAAAAACTATTGTATTAAAATTTTTATTGAAAATATTGAAATTTTAATGAACATTTACCGCAATATTAGTGTAAAATTTATATTAGAGACTCAGTTTAAGATGTCTTTTATTTTATACTCACGAGGATTTGCCGGCTTCATCGTTGTCCGGTTAGGGACGATCTTAGGGACTGAAATTGGACTGGACCCTGGACTAGGGAGCATAATGCAACATATTATTTGCAAGAGTTGGGACTCGGTTATACCTCGTAATGAAATCGGATTTATTTAGAGAGTTTTTATCTAACCTTATAGAACTTTCAGAAAACTAGATGGCAATAAAAAAATATTATATTAAAATTTTTATAAAAAATATTGAAAATTTAATGAAATATGAACATTTACCGAAGTATTAGTGTAAAATTCATATCAGAGACTCCGTTTTAGAGGTCTTTTATTGTATGCTCGGGAGGATTTGCCGGGTTTAACGTTGTCTGGTTAGGGACGATCTTAGGGACTGAAATTTGGAGCGTAATGCAACATATTATTTGCAAGAGTTGCGAGTCTGTTATACCTCGTACTGAAATTGGATAAAAAAAAGTGTATAAATTAAATAAAATTCACAATACAATCTTTAAATTTACTGTCAATAGTGTCCAAAGTGAATTTCAGACGTTATCTTTCCCGATAGCGTTCTTTGGAAGGAGCCCATCATAAATTATTTATACACCAGGATGTTGTTGTTTGTGCAAGGAGGGTACTTTCCCAGACAAAAGTAACGGTGATTTCCTACCGAAAGAGTGATCTGTTTTTCAGAGCCATGTCAACAAGACGGGTTATTAATAGTCTTCTGTTCTGATTTTGACGGATGATTATGGTCCTCCAAAAGCCCTTGATGTCAGAGAAGATGAATGACACATCCTTATACTTGTATCCGCCCTATCGATTTTGGAGCCCCTTTGGCCCCTTCAATAAACTTCCCAATCCTTTTACCAATCGTTTATACTGAGTGAGTAGCTTGCCTCTAGAAGGGTTTCAAGGAAAAGCTTAGATTAGTTTATTGTTTATATGAAATATCATTTTTGGATGGGTAGCAAAGAAGAGAAAGATGAGCAAATTTTCTGAATTTGGAAATAAGGGCTTTAAAAATGCCTGCAGCCCTACACAATAAAAAATAAAAGAAAAATAGATGTTTTGATGCTAGTAGCATTACTCTGCCTCAACACACATGTTAAGGCTTTTTACAATGCCTTATCTTTCTTGATAAAATTTAAAAAAAAAAAAAAAATGCACGCTGGAACTTTTCCCAAAATGACGAATTAAAACACCAGAATAGAGTCCACAGATAGTGCATACCATTTAGAACTAATTAACATTGACCGAAAAGATTCATTATAGGTCTTTTAAAACTTTGATAAGAAAAAAATCATGAACAGTGGAAAAAAAAAAAACTAATCATTGCGGATATAACTTTTGACTCTCTCCTCGTTTGTCCCTATTTTCCGGATTTAAACTGGTTCATTGTATTTAATTTATAAATGCGTTGTCCAAATGTTGAGTCTGAACTAAACATACACGTATTATTGGTTGATTGAGTAAATGAAACTTATCAAAGAAAAAAACAGTGGTATGTCAAGGACAAGACATACTTAAAGAGGTATGCTATGCGTATAAATGTTTATGAGTCTTTCTCTTTAGAGTTCTTCTCATGTATTTTTGCTAAAGCGATGAATGATGCCTTAGTTCTTCACCAAATATCTGCAGTAGACATGAATTCCTGTGAGTTGTTCCATAAGTAAGAACAAACACCATTTATCAGAAATCTGACACTTCATAATCTTAGAACTTGGTAAAGCTGTTTTGTAACAACTACAGTGTCATATATAGTAATTTAATATAAATGTACTCCAAAGGAATTTAAAAATTTCGGCATGTAAAATGACATTTGTCGAAAAGATAGTAAATTTAAATCTAAAAATGTTTAAAATGAAAAAAAATAATGGGGTGAAGATTGACATTGCTCTTACGTTTAAAAACGGATCAATTTTAGATAGACTAACATTTGCTGATGGTTTAGTGGTTGTGTACTCTTTAAAAAAGTGCAATTTTGCAAATTCTGGTGTTTTCAGTAGAGTTGATGTGTTTTTATTTTGTAAGTCATGAATTAATCATACTAATTTTGTCCACCATTTTGGAAAATGCAAGTCTTCGGTGAAGGAAAATGGATTCAAAGGAGAAGAAAAACCTTTCTAATACTAGATTGAATAGTGAGCTATGTGCTATTTTGTTATGCCATGCCTTTAAGTAGGGTTTGATTATGGCTTTGAGGGCACTGGGTACAAACTTTATTTGGTATTCCTCTCCTCTGCCAGTGTTTAGATTGCATGTTAATTCAATCAAGAAAAGGAGCTTTGGATACTGACGTACTGCAACAAGTAGGCCGAGCTTAGAAATATGTTATTCAAGTATAATACACTGGCGGAAAAAAAAAATCCCATCAGCAAGAAAAAATTGCCGTATAGTAATGAAATTTGGGTAATGCAATTGTCTAGTTAACATGTTTAATTGATTAAATGTACACTGGCTAATTTAAACTCAAGAAAATGCTGTGCAAATGTGAAATTATGTTAATTTAATAGAGAGTGTAACCTCCAGAATTTTGAAGGCAAGCCTGCAAGCGTGCATGCATTATGTCATACAGGTGCCGAATGTCACTTTGTGGTATGGAGTTCCATTCTTGTTGCACTTGCTGTGTCAATACTAGGACCGTCATTGCTGACTGTGGGTGATGCTCGAGGTGCCATCCCACGATATCCCATACGTTATCAATTGGAGACATACCTGGTGATGTTGCAGGTCATGGTACCATGTCAGCACTCTGTAGAGCACATTGCGTTGCAGCAGCGATGTGAGGGCGAGCGTTATCCGGTTGGAAAACGCGCCCTTGAATGCTACTCATGAAGGGCTGTACTACTGGTTAAATTAACAGACTGACGACAAATTTTCAGTCAGTGAGTTTGGGATAACCACAAGAATGCCCCTGCTGTCGTAGGAAATTGCTCCAGAGACCATACTCCAGGTGTGAGTCCTGTGTGTCTAGGCCGTAAACCGCTTGGATGCAGGCGGTCCCCTGGCCTCCTTCTGACCAATATACAGCCACCACTACACTAATTCAGAATCTGTTTTCATCAAAAATTACAACATAGCTCCACTCCGACCTCCAGTGAGCTCTGTCGTGGCACCACTGCCGTCGGAAAAGGCAATGGTTTGCAGTCAATGGAATACCGGCTACAGGCTGCCTGACTCGGAGCTGTCCTTGAAGTAAACAGTTTCTTACCGTTCCTTAGGTCACGACGGTACCAACTGCAGCTCGAATGTCAGCCGCAGATGCAGTACGATGCGCCACAGCGGTACGCAAGATTCGGCGATCTTCCTTATCAGTCGTGCCACGTGGCAGCTCGGAGCTCGATCTTCTTAAGGTAGTACCATCCCTTGCCCATAGCTTCCAATAATCATACATGGTGGAAACATTTCCACCCAAGTCTTTCTGCAATATCGCGAAATGAAAATCCACCTTCTCGTAGCCAAATTGTACGACGTCGTTCAAACTCGGTGAGCTGTTGATAATGGCTTCTTCGTCTTCTTAAAGGTATTCCTGGCTAACATGAACGCAATTCGTCAAATTTCACAGAAAAATAATACACACGAGCTTCACAACACGCTTTTAAAACAAGACTTATTTGCATGTTCTGAGTGACGCCAACTGTGCCACACTTATGCGCGGAACACGAAATTTCAATCGATGTCATCTTTCAGTTGTATAAACACGCATACCAAATTTCGTTTATCTAACACAAGTCTTTCTTGGTGTTGGGATTTTTTTTCCGCCAGTGTATGTCGTCAAATTTCGCTTGGTTGCAATAAAACCTGGCCCATCATTTCAAACTTTTCTAAAGGAGAGGGGGGAGGGAATAGTACATCGGTGTGTACTCAATGTAAATTACCCCTAAAAACAGCAAAACCACGCCCACTTATATGCAAATACATTGTTTTCCCAATGTCGGGGGAAAGGGGGAATTGATTCTTCCCGGACTCCCCTAAATGACGTACCTGAATTCAACGAAAGTATCCACAATGTTGTTTTTAACTGTAGTAATTATTAATGTAGTCTTTGGATAGGAAAAACTTTGGATTTTTGAAGGAGATTTTTTTTCTCTATGTATTATTTTAACGGATTCAATATTTATACGTTGCTGTAGTACGATTTAAAATTACTTTTACTTTAAAGATGTGGAGTTAAGATTTGGTGCCCCCAACTTTTTGTACCCTGAACCTATGCCCCATGTGCCCATGCCGTAATCTGCCCTGCATTTTAGAAAGGTATTGAGGTATATTGACATTACAGTGAACTCTCACTTATGCTCCGGTCCAAGGGACCAACAGAAAAAAAGGCGCATAAGTGAGAGAGACGCATAAGTGAGAGAGACGCATAAGTGAACAAGCCAATTCAAAAGTCTAAAATGCAACATAAGTTCTCATGAGAGCATGAATAAGAATGTTTCTATAGAAAATAGTCATATTACTACGGTTTGGCAACTACTGAAACATAATTGCAATGATAAGGAGAAGACAAAAGTTGTAGCATACTTAATCACAAACTGGTCCTTTTAAAACGATCCATAATAGATAATTGTCCTTCTCCAAACTCTAGTTCATGTGGAAAAAATGCCTTCCGTGAGCAATAAAAGAGAAGGATTAAAGAGGAAAGTGAAGAAACATGCTCATTTTTCAAGAAAGAAAATTAAATTTTTCACATTTTTCGAAAAATTCAGCGCATAAGGGAAATATTTATCTTTAGAGCGACGCATAAACGAATGAAATTATCATTATTTTACTGTGGAATGTGCTAGGATCACTGAAAATCGTAGTATAAGTGACAAAAGGCGCATAAATGAGGCGGTGTATAAGGGAGAGTTCACTGTATTTACATAATTTATTCTTGTTTTTCCAAATATTAAAGTATGAGGCAGAATTAGTGATACTGAACTTACGTTATTTCTTAAACTTACGGGACTTGCCATTAAGAAGCTTGACCAAAAAAAGAAAAAAGATTGTTCTAGAACTCTGAAAGTGTTATATATGTTCTGAAAGTTTAGATTCACTATCTTCTGCTGATATATTTACACCAAAAAACTTTTGTCACTTAAATTTAACTTACATACTTCGCTATTTTAAAATCTTGTTTTTTATTAGAATAATTATAATTCTGTTTTACTTAAAAGTAAGAAAATTTCTCTACACTTTTGAAAACTCACTATGAATAACTTTGCGAGCTGAAACCTCTCATGAGACTCTCGCAATTTTCACTGCACATGCTAAGTACAAAAGCAAACCCTGACATTAAAACGAATGTTTTACTGCTCTTTCGAGAATTCATAGTACGGGATTTTACTTTTAAAATATTTAAATGCCCTCACAAAGTAACATCGCTGCTTACTAAAAATCCCCGCATGTCTTTTTACTTGATGCAAAACTGTTGCAAGTAAGTAACATTGTCTCCCACAATCGAGATTCATGTCTGAAGCTCTTAAAGCGCAGACAGAGAAAAGTGCTTTTGCACGCAAGAAGAGCTCATAAAAGAAATTTCATAATAAACTAATTCCCTTCCTTGTGTTAAAACAAGAGTGTACCATGTCTAATGGCGTGACTGAAGTCGTTTTACGGCCCAAATGGCAAAAGTACCAATTTAATGCTAAACACGTCTTCTCTCTCCTGTTTTGAATTAAAAGAACGGGTCGCGAGTCCACAACTAGAGATGGGAGAAATTGAAATGGCTGTTTCTCTGGGGAATTAATGAGAAGGAGACATTTTTTGGATAAGCAGAGAATAAGTTTTGATTGCCTTAGTTTGTATAATTATGTAAATTGGTGCTAAAAATGGAGATAAAATTATTTTACTCATTATGATATGACTCGTCTTTAGCGAATTATTTATGAATGAAAATGTATTGTTTTTTCTGAAATAAATTTTGATTGTAAATACAATGTCTCTCAACTTTGATTTTATATCTCTCAATTTTGAGCTTTTTTGGTTTGATACCTTGAACCTAATGGGTTTTAGATTACTGATTTTTTTAAGTGTTAACGTATATGATTACAGAATATTTTTAATGTGTAATATAGCTGTGCTACCAGAAAATTTATGATAATGCTTGTGCAATAATTTTTCAAATATTTCGAATTTTCTTCAATGGTTTTTTAATGCACTTTTTTGGGGAGGGGTGGGGGGTTATTATTCATTGAAAGAGAGAGATTTGCTCCTTCCTGCTCCTCCAAATGAAGCGCCTGGTCTGAGTTCAGTGTTAAGAAGGCCTTTTAATCTGACTCTTATTATGATACTTTGACCAGTTCTGTGAAATTTTTAAACTGTTTACTTTTGGCATAAATATATTCTAAGTGTTCAAATCGTCTTAGACAAGCTCAGCAGTTACATCATACTATTTTTAAATCATCGGCGTTCAAACAAATATTCCTTAGAATTAAAACATTGAAACTTTAAAATTGCAAACAGAGGATTGTATTTGTCACCAAAAGGCATTTGACAAGCTACTCTAGTCGATTATAATAACTAATTTATGCGTTATTTTCTGATATAAATCAATTGTAACGTTACGTAAGTAAATCTGCAATAAGAATAATAAATAGATAATTAAAATTATTTTTTTAATCCGTTTAAATTAACTTTATTTTAAAAACAGGTTCTGTTTTAGTGACTTTTGCCTGAACGCCGAAAGAATAATTTTTAACAGTATTTCAGACTATAATTTGTGCGCCAATTTATGTGCAAAACTTTTCCTTGCATTTTATTAACTTTTAGGGGGAACCGTATACCTGCTGGACAAAAGTTGAAGTTTCGAGAAATCGATATCCATTTTTCTTTTACATTTTTCTCCGCTTTTTTCCAGGACGTTAATTGAATAACGCCAGACCTCACCTTACATGAGCAGTCATTATCTTTATGATTCTCCCTCTCTCCAGCTTGCGTTTCAAATAAAGTTTTTGAACAAAAAACTTCTTTAGAAAGGAAGAATTTTTCAGCTTCCCACCCTTTCTGCGTCTTATCTCAGATCAGGCGTAATTACGTCATTAAGTGAAGAAACACTATGAACTTTTTAATAAAAGAGTTGATTAAAAAAGACCAATAAATGGCAGTCACACGTTTTATTTGCCTCATCAAACTAAAACATCAAATGTGCTTAATAGATGAGTTCAAAGTATTTAACGGCTTTTCCTTTTGACATTCTTTAATATTTAAATGCTTGTAGCTGAACAGAAAAATCTGAACAGATGAATTAAAATTTATGCAAAGTTATAACTATTAGATATATACTTGGCTGCAATTCTTGGAATCAGAAGCTCTAATTTGTCAGAACCGAATTTAAGCATTATTTATGAAAAAAAAAATTGTGTTAGTTTTGCAACTACATTATTTTTAGCAGTATTTTAAAGCAATTTTTGAGTTTCTATTTGATTACGTATGAGCAATATTATACTCACTACCATTTTTCTTAAAGACTCTGAGCTGTACTTTAAAAAGGACATTTCAACGTTTGGTATGGTCAGTACAGTAAAGATAATTATTAAAATAAATTTTTACCATACATTTAATGCATAAATTTGGTGTAGTTTGTCATCTTTTCTACAGAGCACAAATAATTTTTTTCAAATACATAGTATTTGCACAAATAAATATATTTTATCACTTGACTAGTTAATAGAAACTCTTCAAGTTTTGGATATCAGATGTTTAGTTTTTGTGACTAGCTTTTCTAAGCTTCTCCTGTAAACGACAACGCAACACTTTGTAAAACATTGACTAAATTCCCAATTTAAATCTGACGTACTTGCTGTTACCACGTTGCTATGGTTGCAATATTTGAAAACTGTTTTTAACTTTCTCACAATAAATCAGAATTAGTTAAAAAATTGGCAGCCTACAACTCTGCTGTATAATATGTTTGCATATTCAGGTTTAAGAATTTTTCCTTTTCCAAGATAATTAACTTCTGAAAGAATATTTTAATGAACTTGCATTCAAAACGTGAAGTAATCCTTCCACTTTTAATTTGACAAAAGAAACGTACATTTTGTAATATCCAGTAAAAAAATGAATGCGGGAAACTGAATGCCGAGTAATTGGAGTGTAAAATTAACCGAAACCCTTATATCTCGTAATTTTAAAAGTGCATATTTCATTACATTTTTGAAATGTTTAGAAAACGTATCTATTATATCGTGTTACATTGATACCTGTGAAGCGAAATTGATTTCTTTATAAAATTCTAGATAATAAATTGATTCGTTTGATATTCAGGACCAGTATTTTGCAATAGTCTTTGAACTCTGGTTTATCTAGTGTTCCAAATTTATTCAAGCTTTTCAGCACTAATGAAATAAATAGCTGTACTTTTAAAGGTTCTCATACACTGTTCTTTGGTGTAAATTGCCGTAGTATTTTAAATAAAAAATATTAGATAAAATCTCATTTAAAATTATTGTTTTTACCTTGCGTTGATGATGGTGTGTTTGCGCACGTAGTGATGCGATGGTAATGGCTGTAATCTAGTTTTGAGTCCTTTTAACGTGACTTTACTTTTACAACATGTTCAATCTTGTTGTCCTACTTTTCAACAACTCCAAACGGAGAAATTCTAAGTACATTTAAATCACCATTAATTTCTCGAATAAAAATGTTCAATAGGAATGCATCACATGCATCAGAATATTCGCATAAAATTACAGGGGGAAAAGTAAGTGAATGAATAAGGTTGACAGTTTTTGGGATAAACCTTTAAAATGTCTTGGAAATGTTTACCTGATTATAATGATTGCGTCTGTTTCTCTTTCAATTATCGTTATTACTGTAATAGTTTGTAAATCTTTAAAAATAAAAGTTAACTTTTCTTCGTCGATAGAAAATAATCCCCACCCTCAATAGGCCTAAAATATTTCAATTATGTTTTCAGGAAATGTAACAATTTATGTACATATGTTTTCTTCTATAATTAGTTGACTTCCCATTTACCTCGTTCACAGTAGCATGATTTCGTGAATGGCTTAAATAATTTTTAGTTTTCGGGAAACAATAAAAAATAAGTAAAGTGTTGGCCCCCTAGCATAAATTAACAGTTGGAAGCAAACATTTATCGTTTTGTCGCACATTGTCGTTTTTGTCCTTCTCCCCTCCGTCTCTGGATCACACCCGGGCTAGATTATTTTGCCGCTAATCGCAGAAGGTTGGTACCTTCGTGATTTTCTCGAGAAAATATATCAACTACACAATCTCCTCTACTAAGCAAGAATGAATTCTTGTTGGTGGATGATAGTATACACTGTAGTGTACGTTCTTACTTTATTTATTTTAAATTATTATTTTTTTTTAATTTTGAGATCAATCTCTTGCTTAATATTGCCATTTTATAACCACTAATTTTAGTAATTAATGAAAAGGTACGGTGTTTACAAAGCAGCAAAATTACTTGTTTTCTTTTGAAAAGTTTAATTTTAAACATCAGTCTATTTGTGCTTTTATTTGTTTTGACTATTACTACGTAGATTTTACGCAAAGTGTTTTGGCTTATATATTTTAAAAATGAAATTACATATTTTTGTCCCAACGCGCTCTTTTTTGTGTAAATACCAGTGGTTCCTGTAATTGACTAAGTCATTTAGATTAAAAGATGAATATCATTAAAATTATCTGCAGAAGATTTCTTATAATTTGAATAGTTTTCTATGTGCTTGTCACTCTTTAGTAATATGTGATTTTTGATTATGCATTACTCTGGGTGCACATGAACTTCATTAACTTATTACTCAGGTTCTATGTCATACAATGTTTGGATTACTAGTAAAGCATTCCTTGCTCCTCTTCAACTTCTTCTTCTTCTTCTTCTTCTTCAAAAAAAAAAAAAAGAAATATATATATATATATATATATATATATATATATATATATATATATATATATATATATATACACTTCTAAAGAAGTATCAGCTAATTCAAAAACTAAACTCCTCAGTTTTGTATCTTAAATACTTTGAAGAAAAGCTTAAATATGTATCAAACTAGCAATGCTGGAGATTGCATATCATTTTTCTGATTTCATACCATTGTTCTGATACTGTTGTAATGATCTAAATAGTTTTTTGTACCTTAAATAAGAATTTACATAGTTTCTCATGATTTTATTTATGCTGAAAATTGCATATCATTGTACTGACCCTAGTTAAGGCCAATTAAAAAAAATACTGATTTGTTGTGATATTATACACTGGTGGTGAAAATTATAAGGACAAAGGGAAAATCGCCAAATCTTGGCTACCGTTGCCTGGAACATTAAGCAAATTTTATGGCGGGAAACTACTGCTAATTGAAGAATATTTCGATCAGCTTTGATGTAAATATATTGTAAATTCATATACATAAAATGGATTTTGGATTTAAACCGTCCATATGACTTGGACAAAATTATAAGGACAACTATATTTTTGAATTCTGAAAAGCAAAATTTGTACGTTTTTTGCTCTGCACAAGGCACTACTTAACGATATAAATGCTTAGTAAGCAATTGGTATCGTAGCATTCTATTTTTGCAGTTATTCAACTAGGCTAAATTTTCGGAGTTAGAGAAATGAAAAGTGGTTGCGTTTACAATTTCAGGACTAACTACACGTCAAATTGCAACGAAGATGAATAGATAGAAAACTGTTATTTATGATTTTCTTAAAAATCCTGGCAAACATGGAGAGCAGAGTCGAATAGGTAGGCCAGCTTATGTTTCTGATCGTGTAAAAAGAATAACAATAGGGCCAGTTTACTCCAAAAAACAGACACCGACAGAAATTAAACGGGAATTAAACTTATGGTGCAGTAGTCGAACTGTCCGACGTGTTTTACAAAATGAAAAAAAAGTTTCATTATGGAAAGCTGATGTCACGACAGCCTCTTACAAAAGTTCAAAAGAGATTGTTAGTGCGGTTCGCCAAAAAATACAGCACTATGGGGGAGGGGGGGTATATATTGTTGTCTTTTCTGACGAGAAGAGGTGTAAACTTGATGGACCAGACGTTTTGCACTACTTCGGGCTTAAATCCCCGTAAAGAAAAAGAAAATTTTTCAAAGCGTGCATTTGGAGGTGTTTCATTGACGGTATGGGGAGGTTTTTCGTAAGATAGAACTACTCCCATAGTTTTTGTGGAAGACAGAATGAATTATGAGAGCTATATTGATGCACTGGGAGATAACCTTTTACAAAATGGACCGCTAGTTACGAGCGAAGACTAATTGTTTCAGCAGGATAATGCTTCGCTGCATATTTATCAAACTTCAAAATCTTGGTTTGAGGCAACTTTTGTAAAACTACTTGACTGCTTGGCCAAAAACCACAATCTAAATCCCGTGGAAAATCTGTGGGGTATTCTCGCTTATGAAATTTACGAAAATAGCATCCAATATCAAAATAAGCAGAAACTTATGTCTTCTGTCGAAAAGCTTGGGGAAAGAAAGTTCCAAAAATATTCTGAAGGTACTGTCAAACTCCATGACAGCAAGATTGATAAAAGTGGTTGAAAAGAAGGCAAAAATTATTAATTATTAGCAGGCGGGAGTCCGAAACATTAATTGTCCTTATAATTTTGTCCAAGTTTAAAAATGAAATTTTTTATTAATCATGAAAAAAGCATTCATATTTTTTATTCTCAAGTGTTACATACTCCACAATGTTTTTAGCATAAAAAAGCATTTTATGTGTAAATTTCATTCAATATAGTTCAGAAATATTTTTTTTCTGCACAATTGTCAGCTGTCCTTATAATTTTGACCACCAGTGTAGCTTATTTTTTTTTTCTTTTAAATTACAAATTTGTATGTTCACTGGGAACTATATTCATTTAATTAGTCTTCAGTCATTTATGACGGAACTAGTTACTGATTTGTATTCTGAATTAACACGAACAATGACGGAATACGAAATGCGGAAACAGAAAACATTGTCAAAAATATCCACGAAACAACTCGTTGATTGACTTTCATAGCAGAGCTAGTGATATATTTTCTGATTTATTTGCAAAAGATACTCTCAGATTAACATTAATAATTCCAAGTAAGTGTACTGATCAGACAAAGCCTTTCCTTTAGCTGTCTGATTAGAAATCTGGAGATAGGATGCGTGAGGAGAATTTAATATGTGAGTGATGTTTCGAAGATGTTTATTTTTAGTCATCTAGAGAAATATTGTTCTCTTTTATACTGTTTCAATTTTTTTTAATAAAAACTCGTAAATAATTTTCAAGTACATTTACAATTATTATAAACACCAGTGGTCAAATGGAAATTGCAAGACGCTTGTATAAATATTATCTCTTATCTGGGCCTCAAACTTGGCGAAATTTGCAATGTTCATGTGATTCTGACGGTAAAGATACACTATTCTGTTTAGAACGTTTCCTTCTGGTACGTTATAGATTTTTTTGACTGGAATCAACTATGTGTTAAAGAACTTAGTCAATCTATTTCTAGATAGCTGGCGTTGCAAACTGGGAAAATATTTGACCATTTCACTTTGCCCCACATTCCCCTACTTATTTCATCGTCCTGAACAGCCTTACATCACATCCCAGAAAGACGTCGTAAAAATATAACGCTGTATCAATTCAAGTTCACAGTAGATAAAAAAAAATTCTTGCAGAAATTTCACAATACTTTCCTCTCTCATCGTGTCCAGTTTTATGTAATAAGTTAGCAATGGATCTAAAATTGATAAGATAAGCTTGTCTTAAAATTTTTAATATCTGCAGTGTTTAACTTGGAAACAATGAAAAATGGTTTTTAGAAAGTTGACAATAAATAAAATTTGAAGGGGCAAGTGGATAAAGGGGATATGTGACAATTTTTTTAATTCCTAGAAAAAGCATTAAAAAAATGTTATTTTTTAATGGATTTTTCTCAACGGTATAACGAGGTCATATTCTTAGTTACTAACCATTTCTCTGACTAGTAGATGTATCTTAATTCCCTAAAAATAAGCTAGAGATTTTCGCATTTTTCTGTACATATCAATCTGTCACATATCAGCTTCATCCACTTGCCCTTTCAATTATCATTTCTAGATATCATATGTTAGCGGTCAAGAACAATAATTAGAATTCCATTTGTAGAAATTTACTTCTGTAATGGAGCTCTGAATAAAAGTTTCCCAAACTGAAAACCACATTGCATAAACTAAGCGCTTCAGTTATTCCGAAGTTATGGTACTTTCCAGGGCGAGCAAAAATTCCGATACATTAAAATTTTACTGCCATTTTCGTACTTGAATATTCCTCTTTTATGCGAATCCATAATCGAAGTGGTTTACGACTTTGCAAACTGTTAATAAATCTGATTCCCTTACGCGATGTGTCTCATCTTTCAGAGCTTTATTCTCTTTCTTTAAAGGAATCATTTTTCATTGAGCTGGCGTCATAAGGAGTGAAATCTCTGAAATATTTTCTCGGCCGCTTTCATGGTTAATTGCAGTTTAATGGATTCTTTCGTGAAAGAGCTTCGTGCATATTCTGATAAAAGAATGAAGATAAAGATGTTCCAGTTTAAGATATGTTTCGTTTTAGCATTTTTTACGCGAAATTAATGAAAAACACTCTGGGAAGTAAATGTACTTTGCTAACTTTTAAACAGCAAGAACAATATTCAAAAGAAATATATTCCATTAATGTCTTTTGACAAAATTTTGCAAAAATATATTGGTTATTTTATTTAGTTTTTGAGCAAAAAAGTTGATAGATTAATGGTAAGTGAATCGCTAAGTTAAAATAATAACTTTTCCGATTGTTTAATTTGAAACAATATTTTTCTTTTTAAACAGCTAGTGACATTTTTTTATCTTTTTCTTTTAAAGATAATTATCAAGCATGAAGCGAATGCTTTCATTCAATTGCTTTTGAAATGTAGCTTGTGTATGCGCAAATTTTTATCAACTAATTTTAATTTTTGGCATTAAGTATCAACATTTGTACTTCTTTAAGACACGTGGTTCTAGTTTTATTAAATTTTTTGTAGTATTTGTTGTTAAGTTGTAAGTATTGTACCGCATTTTCAATACATCCTAAGACGAAATTTAATATAAAACTTAGTGACTTTGATGTATTTTCTTCTTTCTGAATAAAAAAAAATTTAGGGATGAATGTTTTGAGAGCGAAACATTAAAACAAAACAAGGTGCATATTTTGCAATTGTATTATTTATACGAATGTTGAGCACTGATAAAATTTAAAACCACATTGCAGTTACCAGCTATTTTTCTTGTACCAACTGATCAAAAGTGTTCTCTAAAATGACACGACTCGTTTTCAGACTTTTATGCGTTAAAGTCGGAAGAAGAGGAGATAAGAGAAAGAACAGTGCAAACATAATTTGTTCTTCTTCGCTTTTTTCTGGAGAAAATATCTGAAGCCGGGTAATTTTTAAAAAATAGTAACTGCCATGGTTATTTGTTTTCTTAAGAAAGTTTGAAATAATGGGAGCTTGGCATCAAGCTTCATATGTCCATCTTGTAGCCCTCCTTGAGCGTACTTTGCGACATCATATTTGAAACAGCGTGAATTGTTGATAAAAGGGAAAAGTCGTGTGAGTATGCCTCGAAGATCTTAGTTACCAGGGACGTCATTTCGAAATTTTCCAGGGGGGGGGGAGGGCAAATGGTGCATACTCAATGTAAAATTTACCAAAAAGTGGCAAAATCACGCCCACTTATATGCCAATACATTGATCTCCCAAAGTCAGGGGGGGGGACAATTGCCCCCCCCCTGATAGCCGAAAAATAAAAATAAATATTAGACCCAAAGCTCCCGTAAGGTCTGAACATACGGAATATTAATGCACATATACACTGCAAAAGAAAAAGGCTGTTGTTTTTACAGTATAATACTGGCAGCAGAGGTTCCAGTTTAAAACTGCAAAATCGCAGCAATAGTAAAACTAGCTATTTTACATTTTTATCACTGTAAAACTGGCAATTTTTCAAATTATTACTGCAAAATGAGCAATTTTACCATAAAATTAGCTGCATTATGGGGGAGACTGAGGACGGTTGTGATAATTTTCATTTGCTCCCCCACAGATCCCTTAGTAATGACTGTGAGCTGGTTTAAAGTTGTTTTTATGTTAAAGTGCACATTTGCCTGCTTATAAATATTAAAATTTTCTCCCTAAGTACAATAGTTAACTCACAGGACCAAATTAATTAAAAAAGGAAAAAATGTCACAACTGATCCCTCCCCAGAGGCGATTGTGACAGTGCTTGGGGTCGGTTGTGACAGGTTCA
This sequence comes from Uloborus plumipes, assembly GCA_038373865.1. Classification (NCBI taxonomy): domain Eukaryota; kingdom Metazoa; phylum Arthropoda; class Arachnida; order Araneae; family Uloboridae; genus Uloborus; species Uloborus plumipes. The sequence goes on from JAXGGA010005092.1 coordinate 55,167, forward strand.
AAAATACAGCAAAACAGTCTAGATCACTTTAAATTTCAAGTAATATTAAACGTAATTCAAGATAACCTTCATCTGGGAAAGTTTAACACTTAATAATGTGCCTCGTTCAGTTGAAGTAGCCTTATACCAAGTCTTGCAACAATGTCAGGTTTTTGAAATTTTGTAACGTCTGTTCTGGTAACATTATGCACATCCTGTGGGTCATAGCCGTATCTGTTCAGAACAATTCTCAAGTATCAAAGAACGATTCCACATTTATTTGTTTTATTGAAGCTTGTTACTCTTGAAAGGCTCATGAGCTACACGAACACGCGTGAAGAATTTCTATTCATAAATGAACGAAGTCATTTCTCAGTAGCCATTTTACTCTCATGTCTGCTTTCAGCTTATATGTATGCTCAAAAGCACTTTATTATGAACAATATAACCTATGCACATTGCACACTAGGGTGGAGCGAAAAAAATGAATTTTTGATTTTCGTAAACAGGTACCTTTCATTTACTGTGAATGAGGATAAGTAACAATTCTGTAAAATATTTCACTTTTTCGACGTCATCTTTAGTCTGCGCATTTGGCCTAAAGTTCTGAAAATTTTCATTTTTTTAATATTTTTCAAATTTTTTAAAAAAATATTACAAATGATAAAACTAGTGACGGGTGGATATTAAATGGAAGAAAAAGGTTTAAAATATACAAGGAATTTTTTCAAACCATTTTAAATTATGATTTCAGTCTGCGCATTAGGCCCAAAGTTCATCAAATTTCCCAAAATTTCTGATATTTTCAACATTTTTAAACTCAGTTTTTCCTCTCAATATTCACTTGAAGTGTCTTCAAACCTGTTTTTATTCATTTTGTTATTACTTTGCACTCTGCAACTCTTCGCTAGCTCATGTGGAACTACCCAGGACTCACCACGAGGAGGTGGCCGCACTTTGTGTGCCACCCGCGCTCCCCTTGCTTCCAACCAATGAGAGCATACATCAACATTTTTTAGACAAGTCAGGAACAATAAAATGTTTCTTTGAATAGGATATTGTTTGCATTGTTTTTGATGGATGCTCTACAAAGACAGGAAAATACAAAGGTGTAATACGGAAACTGGAAGAAAAACTGGATAGACCTCTGTAACGGGATATTTGCCAATTACATTTGAATGAACTTAATTTGCGACATTTTTTTGCAAAAGCTAGATGGACCAAAGAGATTTTTTGGGCGTGTTGGGCAAAACTAAGCAACATTTATACTTTCAAATCAGTTCAATTTGAACTGAACCTATAGAATTTGTCATTGATCAGATCGATTTTGACAGTAAAAATGATTTAAGTACTGAGCAACAGTAACTTCATGAGATAAGCAAGATAGTTTTGACTGGGAAAATATCCAAAAAATTATGAAACAAAGCTTTCCCAAGCCAGATGGTTGACTACAGCAAACATAATCCTTAGACTATAATTTTTTTAAAGAGTTAATAACTTTCGCTGTAAAAGTGTCCTAGCTCTTTTAGGATGAAGTGCATACGTTACTAATTTAGCTATAAATTTGTGCGAGATTATAAAGAGTAAATACTTATCTCTCCGGGAAAAAGCAGAAAATTGTATTCACATCTATTCAAAACAATGTATACTTTGCACCCTAGAAATATGCTGTTATCGATATCTATGCATATAAAAATGGATGTATGTATGTTTGTTCCTTATGCAAATCCACAGTTTTCGTCGGATTTTCAACAAAATTGGCACAGAGGTTCCTTGATGCACTAAAATTCACATAGTCGGGGTTTTGAAATTTTTAAAAAATCCAAAAAGCACAAAATTCAAACTTTTTGTCTCAAAATAGCCATTTTCTTTCACCTTTGAATAGATAGAGCAATAGAGATAAGCCTTTAAGCATACAAATTGATAAAATGTAACACGTTTAAGTAGGAGTATTTTCCAACAAAGATTACGGTTAACAATGAATTATCAATTTAAATCTCACCTATTTCATTTTAGTATGAAATAAGTTTTTATAGTCCCATGTAGATAGAATTCATTCAAATATATTTTTAGAGCTATGTTGTATTAATAAGCACCCGGGCAACGCCGGTAATAATCTAGTTAGTTTATAAGAGAGAGCGTATAAAGAATTTTGTTTTAAATCGTATTGTCAACGCTCAATCTAGAAAACAAACAAGTAAACAAGTGAGAATGCTTCAGATCCCAAAAATAGATAAAAATATATTTTCATACATTACATACATAAATCAAAAGCCAGAATACATCGATATGTTTTCTTGTCATGATGTGGAAATTACAAAGCCACCTTTTATACGTAATTTAACAACACAATATTTACAAAGATTATTGGAAACTGAGAATTTAAATATGATTTCTGAATGAGCTCTTTTTAAACTTCCATTCAAGACTCAATCAGTTGAAAGAGCTGTCAAATAGGTCACAAGCTCTTCAAAATTGGTATGTAATCACAGGAAAAGAAAAAGTTTAGTAAAAACGGGGATATCTGACAGAAATATTAGATCAATTTACGACACAAAGGAACAATTTAACTGTTAAAGACGTATCTAAGAAATGCAAATCTGTGCTCGCATTGGTTGGAAGGAAGGGCTCACGTGTAGGACTAGAAGTACGGTCACCTCCTCGTGGTGAGTCCTGGGTAGTTCCACATGAGCTAGCGAAGAGTTTCAGAGTGCAAAGTAATAACAATATGAACAAAAATAGGTTTGAAGACAGTTCAAGTGAGTATTGAGAGGAAAAACTGAATTAAAAAATGTTGAAAATATCAGAAATTTTGGGAAATTTGATGAACTTTGGGCCTAATGCGCAGACTGAAATCATAATTTAAAATGGTTTGAAAAAATTCCTTGTATATTTTAAACTTTTTTCTTCCATTTAATATCCACCCGTCACTAGTTTTATCATTTGTAATATTTTTTTTAAAAAATTGAAAAATATTAAAAAAATCAAAAATTTTAAAACTTTAGGCCAAATGCGCAGACTAAAGATGACGTCGAAAAAGTGAAATATTTTACAGAATTGTTACTTATCCTCATTCACAGTAAATGAAAGATACCCGTTTACGAAAATCAAAAATTCAATTTTTTCGCTCCACACGTTGTTTTCATTGTGACAGCGCCGGCCGGCTCCATCGCGTTTACGAATGAATGTTTCGTAGCAAAGACTTACGATTAACGTTGCATTTCCAAAGCTGTCCGAAAGAAAAAAAAAGTTTCATTTCTTTATAAGCTTCTTTATACTTCATTAGGTCACACTGTCCTATTTCTGTCTTCTTTAAGTGTATTATAGGCCTCAAATATGATAAAAACATGTTTTACTCGTCTCACAACCGTCCCCACGCAATTTGTCACAACCGATCCCAACCCAGTACTTTTGAAAACAGCAATCGCCATGGCAGTACAAAATAGCCTACATAAAAAGTAATCACTGCTTTTTCACTATTAAGGTTCACTACTAACTGGGGAAAACTTTCATTTCTCTATCTGTACCCATTCAACAAGAATTACTAAAAGAAATCGAACAAAAAAACTTACTTTTAACTGTTAAAAAGTAACCAACCCCTTTGCTAGCATTAATGTCGCTCGATGGCTACCGCAATGCTTTGACACACATTCAGCCAAACATGCTGATGCTCCCTCTTTTTGCTTCAACCAGGTATTAATTATGGTTTAGCTAGTATGACGACTGTCACAACCGCTCCGTGTCACAACCTTCCCCAGTCTCCCCTGCTGTAAAAGCAACAGTATAATACTGGCAGAAGAGGTTTCAGTTGAAAACTGTGAAATGCAGAGTAATAAACTGAAATTAGCAATTTTACAGTTTATTACTGTAACTAGCGATTTTACAGTTTATTACTGTAAACTAGCGATTTTACAGTTAACTACTGTAAAATTAGCATTTTTACAGTTTACTACTGTAAAATTACTGTAAATTAGCAGTAGTTCACAGTAAAAACAACATCTATTTCCTACAGCGTGTTTTGTCTTGTTTTAAGTTATATAATTGCTAAGAATGTTAGAAGTGTGAGGATGAGTTTCGTTGTATAGTTTTAAATGACGTATTCTATTTTCATGGAAAGTTCTCTACGCTGAATTTGTAGATAATATTTTATTAACTGCTTTGATGTTCTCTGTTGCAGAATGATATTGGCTAATTTAGCTATTTTTTGGATATATATGCTGTGATTTTTGTTTCTGACCATATGATAATGATACGCTATGATACAACGTATGCAGGATCATAGAGTTATGCTATAATATTGCGCTTTAAAATGTCAATAATTAGACCTGGTTAAGAAAGCGTCTTGCTATAAAAAATGTTGACCGTTATGCAGGCGAAATGTGTATTTTTTAAAGATTGAGTTAAACCTAATGAAAAAAAAAAAAGTTTTCAGAAACTTACAGTAAAAACAACTTGTTCATTCTTGAAAAACATACCAAATTTATACAACAAGAAAAGATTAATAAAATGCATGTAATATGGGAGAAAACTTCGTCTTAAACCTAGTTATTAGGATTTTTTACACTAGAAAAACGTCGATGTTATAAAGAGCTTTCTGGTTTCAGATGTAAAGAAAACGCCGCTTTATTTAAACTTTAACTCCAGTAGAGTTAAGTCAACTTTATTTCTGATTGTTCAATTCAGTGCAAATTTTAGTAAAAATCATCCATCCAGAAACCAAACCGAGTGAATGAATGAGTTTATGAAGCAGCTCGCAAGATATTTAGTTCCTTAGATGTAGCTTGTATACATAGAACAAGCTCTGTACCCAAAAGATGCGATGAAGACTAGAAATTCTGCTCTTTATTTCGGGGCTTAAATTAGATTTTTCATGCCAACGCATTTCTGCTTTAGCATTTGTTTAATAGCGGGGAAGATTTTATGGGGCTTTGTTGAAACTGTTGCTAGAACTGCTTTTAGTTACTTCGTTTCAAAAAGTTCTATAAAGTGCGCATCGAGAAATAGATTTTAAAACATTAAAAAAAATCACATCAAGAGTTCTCTTCTCTCTCTCTCTCTCTCTCACACACACACATGCCTTCTTTTTACGGGTGGTTTAGGTAAATAAAAAAAGGCAAGATTTTTTTTTTTTGGTCATATGTAAAAACTGACTGCCTTAAATAAATTGGTTATGAATAGGAATCCAAAACTGAAGTATTTTTTGTAAAAATAGATGTTGTCCAAAACTTGAAAGGTTTTCCGTGAAATACTTGAAAAAGTGATTGAATTTGGCACAAAATTTCGAAAGCATTATCAAATTACATTTAAAATTCAGAAAAAAGCTTAGGTGAGTATCTGAATTGATAAGTTTAATATATTACGCTTGAGGGAAAAAATCACTGAGATTACGCCTAAATCAGTCCCAACTTAAGGTGACAGCAACGTGAGCTACTAGGAAGTTCCTACTATGCTAGGAAAGACTTTACTATGCAATGCTAAAATAATAACACTATCTAGCTCTGGAATTGAAGAATTGCCTTGTAACTGTGTGAATAGTGTATGCAGTTTCCATCACACCTCGTGTTAAAGTATTCCTGTGTGTGATTAATCTATGTAAAGGAAGTCATTTGCAATTTCTATTAGAAAAAACTTTTTAAAAATAACTTGAGTTTCAAAGAAGAATTAGCTTAGCGTAACGAGTATTGATGAGTGATCGTTAGAAATTGAATGAAAACATTATAGAACAAAATTCTGAAGCATGACTTTAAATGTTTTAGAAAAAATACTATTATTTTGATGAAGTACACTGACGATCATGCTAAATAACCACCACCAGCTATTTACAACACAGCTCAAAATTTAGGAAATTTATGAAGAGTTTCACAAAACTAAATGTCGGCCCTCAAGTAAGTTTATTTTTTAAATACTATGCGTTATTTGTGCTTATCAACAAGTGTATGTTAATTTATTGAACATTTTCAAAAGTTTAGTTTATCGATTTAACTTTTGAGTAACTCAAATTGTACAGGAAAGATTGCAATGTTCAAAATTTGTTTTAAAACTATCTGAAATAGCAAGTTGAATTTGTTGTTACTAGTATCAAATACATTATAGGCCCCCAAGGAAAAAAAAAGAAAAGACCATGCGAAAGGTAAACAACGAATTTCACGACGTGTATTTATGTATAATTTTGACTTTCCTAAACCATTTTTGGAATGCGTTTTTTGATTGTTCAGCTGAACACACTTATTCAGTTACACTATAAGGTATTGAAATTTAACCTTTTGTTCAAATTTAAAACAAATACCATATCATTGGTTGTTTGACCTACCTGCGTCGGCTACTTTCAAAAAATTTTGTTCTCTCATAGCGTGTTTGATTTTCTGCCTATGAAACTATGAAAGTTACTCTTCTGCATCGGTTTTCTCTATATATTTAAAAAAAGTAAGCTCAAAGATGTTGTGAAAGGATATTTGAGCTAATATTTAGAAAAGTGCCAATTTGAGTCCCAAGTGAATTTTCACTAGTATTTCAATAACTAGTTAAAAAATAATTTTCCCCAGAAAGAAGACAAGTTTTGCTTTCATTTCATCTAATAATATCAGTTTTTTTTTTTTTTTCAGAAAATATTTGTTTTATGCATCAAGAATCAGATCGGTAACGTGTCCCCAGTAGCAAAGCTTAGCATGCAAACAGCTTAAGCGCACTTTCTAACTTCCCAAAAAAACGCACTTGCACAAAAAACGATTATATTTTTACCCCTTTGTTAATATTTTACTTCATTTTTGTTTTAATCGATTACTGATTTTCTAGGGAATGCGAAATAGGCGTGTCCCTCAGTTCCGCGTCAGAGTGGTAACAATAACTTCCGATCTATATTTAGGCTCCCAAAATCATTTCCTGCACCGATACCACGTGATACTGAGTACCTGGTGTGATGTTTTATCGTATCGTAATTAAAAATTTGCATTTCTGCATCTTAAATTGCAGGTAAGATTTTTTAAAGTAATTTATAAAATGTGTGTCATTTGAGTCATCAAATCGGTAACACGCTCTAAAATGCATAGTTTTTATTATTTTAAAAAATATTTTATATATAAGTATAGTCCTTTATTACAAGTGAAAAAAACCACGTGTTTGATTTTGGTTTGGTGCGATCGACTCGGAAATAAAAAAAAAAACTTTGTCAGTTTGTCAGATCGGTAACAGTCAGAGCGGTAGCATTGAAAAACAGCGAATATGTTACAGAACTAACTCACACAATTCAGAATTATAAAAAGCAAAAATCATAGGTTTTAGCCATATATATTGAATATTTTTGTTCTTAAAAAATGAAAAGCAATGAGTTTTAGTACAATTGCTTCATTTGTGGTTTGTATGACCTAACAATAGAAGTTAGTAAAATAAGAAAAATTGACACTGCAGAAATTAAGTTAATTAATTATTATTATTTTATTTATTTATTATTTTTTTTTGTGCTTCAATTTCTCATAACTTCGCTAAATAACTAGATAATAACTAGCATGCTAAATTTGAATTTCTGATCAAGAAATTAAATTTCCTGCAACTAATTAAAGAAAAGCAAGCAGCAGAGTTGTGTGTTGAAAAAGTTGAAGTTGTGTGTTATTTCAAAACAAAACAAATGTTTTATTAGCTTGGATTTGGTAATCTCATAATTTATTTTACCTAAAAACCTTATCGCTCATTTTTATTTCCAAGAAATGCTTTTTTATAATGAAATTTGATTTTTTAGCCTAATATATATATTTTAATATAATTATTTTAATTCTATGTTAAAAATGCAAGGAAATGATATCATATTTAGAGATGTTAACGAAGACTGAAAGCATAAACTCAAATATGTAGCTCATATTAACATCAGATCTGTAACATTCATCAGATCTGTAACGGCTTAAAAGCGAGTAATCTAAGGAGGGGGTAAATAACTTCCTTGACCTCCCCCCTTTTATTTTCTTGTATTTAGATCCAATTTAGACTTAAAATCCGATATTAGTTTTTTTCTGCAAAAAAATTTTTTTTTCAGAAAACTCCAACTTCAAATTGGCACTTTTCTAAATATTGGCTCATTTGTGGCTGGCCTGCTTCCAGGCGGCTGCATAGCACCGACTTGAAATTTCGTACAACATTAGTTCGAGCCCCATAGATTTGCATCTCAGAGCCATTTTTCTTAATTTCAATTCGTTTTTTTTTTTTCATTTCTTTTAATGAATTTTTTAAGCTTAAATTTCGCATATTTCATCAAATTGGTTCGCAAAAAAAAAAAAAAAACTCTTCTCCCTATATTTTAAATCGTTGGAAAAAAGTTTTTTTTTTCTGAAAAAGAAGATGTTTGTTCCATTTCTCTCCATTTATTGTAACAGGAGATATAAGTGGTTCCAATTGAGCCGTTATTCAAGGCTCACCTCAACAATTAAAATTACATTACCATTAGACCAAACTGCCCCAAAATACATTTCAATATGGTAACATTCGGCAAACAAACCAGTAGCTGTAAGAGTGAAGGCATTCACGGCCGGTGTCAATATTATTAAATATCTTGAAATGACTGTCCTTATTTCATATAGCTTAAATTCATCAAAGAATATATTACTCAATTTAAAATTTAGATTTATTTTTAATCTTCGTTATCCACTAGAAACAAAAGAAATACCATCTTAAAATAATGCAATAAAAAAGAATCCTTCTTGGCTAACAATTAATGACACGTCAAAATCTATTCCTTGGTTTTACCTGAGATTGGAATTTACAAGGACGATGCATTTTAATTCCCTTACATTCGATTTATCAATGGATTTACCAAGCAAATGCTCTCAGGAGATTATAAATTTTCGTGACTTTCTTTATTCTATATTTTGGATAAAGCCTTTTGATTATGGAAATGATTTAAGCAGAATTCAATCTCTAAAAGCATTTATTGAAAATTAACTTCTGTTTCCATTTAAGTGTTTAAAATATCGAAAGGAATTAAATGTTTCTTTCTTTGACCTTGTCTTTTCGAAATACTTTTATATACGTATGTTTGCACTAATGCGAAGTGATGGAATGTGAGGCAAACTGAGATAGTTTCGATAACTAACCTTTATCAAAATGAACAAATTGGAAATTTGTTTTGAAAAGTTCAGTTCATGACAAAAATATTAGTTCATGACAAAAGAACAATTTGTTTTATAATAAAGCTTGCATTTATACGTTATTAACTATTATTGGTAGTAAATTTATATCGTAAAAAAGGATTTTTTTCAATTTTATATTAATGGGGTAAAGTGAAAAATGAAATATTTTTCTTATGATTTTTTACAATTTGGTAATTAAAAATTTTTGTTCAAATTATTAAGTAAATAATAGAAAGAGTAAATAAATGAGTAGATAACAAAACAGTAAATGGATAAATAAAAATATTGATTTATTAATATAGGAGGAAAAGTAAGTGAATGACTAAAATAGTAAGTGAATAAGAAATTGCACGTTTAGAGATTGTACGGTTTACAAAAAAAAAGGAATGGAAAATGTAGAGAAGATTTTAATTTTTGTATTCCAATTTTTTAAGCAATTTAACGGAACTATTTTCCCACATAATCGTGGTTTAAGCGGTTTTCACCAAAATAAGGCCTGACTCAAAAGATAAAGAGATCTTAGATTCAAAAATGATGGAGCTGTGTACTATTTGCATTAGACGAAAACGCTTTTGTTCATTGATCAATGACCAAAACTATCTTGTCCTTATAAAGTAAGATTTTGTCTTTATATTTAAATGAGCTGTGTTTTGAATCTTTTCGCATAAATGTATATAATTCTTTATTGAAAAAAAATCTTAATCCAACTACAATTGAAATTTTTGCCACCTATTTCTCCTTTAACAAATACTTTCTACGCTTTTCTGATGGTTACCTGTACTTCCTTTCTTCAGATCCCTGCATTTTCTGAACTCCGCGTTTCTAGTACCCATGCTGATTTAAAAATGCTATCTAACACGTTTTAAGTTCTGTATAGAGTCAGAAAGGAAGGAAAAGGTGACAATAATAACAATAGTTTTCAATTTATCGATATAAATATAGGAACCCCATTTGTTGACGTTTAAGCTTGTTAAACTGTGTATTTTAACTGTGAAACACGCTATGTAAAAAAATGACATCATTCTTACATTTTGCCTCAGTTAAAATGTTGTCAAATCTTACTCTCTGGCGTTGTGACTCCATTCGCATTTTGAAACGTCATTCGGTTTACGAGCTCGGTCGGAGTGCCGAAAGTAAGAAGACAAAATATTGCATCACCTTTCTCGATATTGGAAACTTCTATTATAACTGTCACCCCTGAGGGGAGAGAAAATGCTCTTTCGGTGAGAAAAAAAAATACTTTTTTTCCCTTCACTTACGCACGAATCAAGACGAAGAAAAAAAATCGATGCACTTTGAATTACATTTGAACATTTTGTTCTTCTTCAGAGCGAAACAATGGTTTCGAACTGAGCGCAAAGATTACTTTAAACCCTAAGAGAGACTGGTAAATTGATTCGCTGTTGAAGATAACCTATAAAATGAAATCACCAGTTTTAACGGCAGTTGGTTAAAAGCCTTTCTTTTGGTTTTCTTTCATATTACTGGAAAGATCATTCACGGTACTTTCGGGGATTCCATTTAAGAACCCCTTTAGATGCTTAAAAAATTCATCGTTTATTACGTTTTTATCGAAGCTGAAAGCAAAGAATTTGCTCTCATCTCTGGGATCGGTGTAGTTAAAAGGTAAAAATATTTAATTATATTTTTTATGTTTGAGCTTTAATTTTCAGTCCTATCACGAAATCGGTCTATTAATGATCAATAAGCATCCTTTTTCTTTTATTGGAGAGTTAATCCTCACATTCGGAATTGAAGAGCTTGGGAGATGAAGGGGTTATGTGTCAAAACAGAAATTGGGAGTATATAAAGTTAAAAGTTTTACTGTTGCAGTTGTTGCTGCTTTTTTGTTTTCTGGTTTTGTCGCTAGTGCGCGTATGAAATTGTTCTAATGAGATCTCATTTTTGATGTACGAAGTTTATTCGCTTACTTGTATCCATTGCTTACCATTGTCCAGAATGTTCATTTTTTAAAATGTAACATAGCCCCTTCATCCTCCAAGCCTTTTAATTGTATCCCATTAAACCATGAAATTTTCTGCATAGTTAAAATATGCGTATAGTTTTGGTTTTAATTTGAACAGGATTACTAATTGTTTTAACCCAAAATTTAAGACGAGACTGGTAACATATACTTTTTTTATTAGTTTATTATATTTCAGAAACATTTATTTCTCGAAGATAGGTAAAAACTGAAAAATATTTTATTTTTTGCGAAATGTTTAATATTTTCTAATGGAAATTTTAGGGGCGGCTGATTATGTTCGTATGATAGTTTCAAGGATAGTTGTTCTTACTTTAATGAATATTGTAAGGGATTGTTGTATTTCATGTAATGATATTATTAAAGGAGTGTCGTTCTTAATGTGATCGCAATACTTAGAGGTGTGTTTATATAATTTAGAAACGATCCACCTTTTTAGCCTACTTTCCCGTTAAAAATAAAAGAGACGAAAAAAGCATTAAAATTGGCTTAATGCATCTAAAAAATATCGCCAAGTCCAAAAAATATCGCCAAGTAAAAAAATATCGCCAAGTAAAAAAAAGTCAAAAAGAAACAAAAAAATGAAATAAGTATCGAAAAATTAAAAATTTGAAAGTAGGGTATTGAGATGGGGAATTTGTGTGTCGGTCTGTCGGTCGGTCGGTCGGTCTGTCTGTCTGTCCCCCCTAATAACTTTTGAATGAACATTCCGATTTGGACGAACTTTTTTTTGTTGGAAAGATCTCGGCGAGTACAGCTCATTCCCATATTTGAGTTTTTGATTTGAACAATTTTTGGTTCAACTTTGAGCCGTTCAAACAACCGGTCCCGCGATACTAACTTTTGAATGAACAGTCCGATTTGAGCAAACTTTTTTTTGTTCGAAAGATCTTTTCAAGGATACTTCATTCCCGTATCTACATTTTCGATTTGAACAATTTTTTGTTCAACATTGAACCGTTCAAACAAGCTCTCACCCCTAATAACTTTTGAGTGAACCGTCCGCTTTAAACAAACTTTTTTTTTGTTCGAAAGATCTCGGCAAGGATACTTCATCCCCGTTTTTAAATTTCCAATTTGAACAATTTTTCGTTCAACATTGAACCGTTCAAACAAGCCCTCACACCTAATAACTTTTGAATGAACAGTCCGATTTAAACAAACTTTTTTTTGTTCAAAAGATCTCGGCAAGGATGCTTCATTACCGTATTTAAATTTTCAATTTGAACATTTTTTTCGTTCAACATTGAACCGTTCAAACAACCTTTCCCCACCTAATAACTTTTAAGTGAACCGTCCGAATTGAATAAACTTTTTTTTGTTCGAAAGATCTCGGAGAGGCTCATTCCTATATTTCACTTTTCAATTTGAACCATTTTTCGTTCAATGATGAACCGTTCAGAAAAAATTTTAACATGAGCGCCTACGGAGAAATTTAAATTGAATGTTGATTCTGAACTTCAAGGCGGATTTCCTTCAAACTAACTTTGTAAGAAAATGGTTTTGATAAATAATGTATTGTAAAGTACTTTTCTGAATAATCTTCTGTGAGGACTCTGATTCCGACTCCGACTCCGCAAACATGGCGGAAATGCAGGCTCAGAAAAAATGACTGACTGGGCAGACGATTTTTTGTTTATTTATTTATTTGTTTTGTTTAATTTATTATTATTATTTTTTTTATCAGACGATTTTTTTTTGTCAACAAAAATTTTTCATTCACGAGAGCATTTTATTCCTTATTTATATTTAACAACTGGCAACGAATTAAAAATGAAATTCAAGACATTTTATTAACGAACGACTTTTTTTTTCTTTCTTTGATAAAATGTGTTTTGAAGTTCTTTGTACTTTTATTTTATTTATTTATTTTTTTTTCTTTTGAAAACGATTGTGGAATTTTTCTACGGAAGAACTATAACAGTTACATTCTTTAAAAGGTGCGACAAAACTTTATTGACTCGTTTATTTACTTTTTACGTATCTATTTTATCTGATGAGAGGGGTATATTTTGCTTTCAGAAATCAGCTTTAAGTGCTATAAAGATATGTTTGGCATAATTTTTAGTTTCAGATAATCAAGAGAATATTGATCAAATGCTAATGCCGATGTCGATGTACGGGAAAGTAGGCTCGTTTAGTTCTTGACAGAACTTCTTGTTTTAAATAGAGTTTTTGAAGAGTGCAATCTTTATTTGAACTCCTGACCTTATTCTGATAGAAATATTTAGCTGGAGGACTTCTCGCGTTATTTAGATACTACTGTTAGATTTTGTGCGAGGATTTTTAGAACTTGTTACGAAAAATCCATAGAACATTGAAAGATTACACGAAATCACAAGTTAATTTTCTCAGAAAAAAACCTATTAATATCTTTTTTTATAAAAAGTGAAATATGGTTGACAATTTTCAGTATGAAAGTTAAATTTCAGCAATGTACACTGCTAGCCGAAACAATTGCAACTCTGAGAAATGTAACTTTTTCTTTAAATAAGCCCTAAAAACCTAGTACTTTTCAAGTAAACTGATGATTAATAAGCGCAAAAGTACTTGAGAAATATAACTTAACTATAAGTAAATTTTGTTGCCATAAAATATTACAAGCATTGTAGCAAAACCTTTTGAATTTCATGTGTACACGAGTGACTGCACTAGATGTAAGCCACAGGCTGCCGAACAACTTATTAGAAGCTTTTCGGTTCAACTGCGTTCAGTAAATATCTTCTCTCAAGCTAAAAATCACTCGAAATTACTTTTTCTTAAGTATTTTACTCCAGCTCGATGGATTCCAATTTTTAATAACCTAAACATTTTCGTAAGCTATTTTATTTCTTCTAAAATTGAACTTTTATTTTTCTGTATTTCTTTTTCTCTCTCACTCAGTAATTTGATCATGTCTGCAAGCTAATTTACCATATTGACCTAGAAACAAAATCAGTTGAATTGAAAAAAAAAAAAAAACAAATTCAGACTCAATCTTTTTGACCAATAGTATACACATTAAAACAACCAATTTAGTGTTTAAGAGACATCCCTAATCACAATACGTTCAACTTATAAAAAAATTAAAATTTTTATAAATAGCAAAATATAATGTCGCCAGTTTTCCAATATGCTTCAAGAAAGCTTAATTCGTCATTTGTAAAGGAATAAATACATGTTGTGCGAAGTCTGATTGCCACACAACTGCATTTAAAGAGAATTTTGAGAAATATTTCTTTTCTAAAGTGTTTCCACTCCATAATTTTTAACTCCAAGAGAAGTACTCATTCTCGGCACTCAAATTTCATGGAATGATGACTTCAAACGGTTTCGTAATAATGCATGAATAAATGGAATAGCAACTCATTCTGGGACATTAAAAAATGGGACGCGAAAGAAAAGAACACGAAACTGCTCAAATTTATTTATCCAGCAGGAGTTGAGCATTTTTCAGGACATAAACTTTTCTGAAAAGAAGTGAATGGAAGTGAAATTTTCGCCCTTCTTTTGTGACATTAAAAAAATGGTGGCTATTTCATTTGATACTTGGACAGAATGGAATTCGGCTGATGTTTGTCAGTATCGCACTCGCTCTTTTCTGTTGGAAAAATGTGAACTATTTCATGAATGGCCCTCGTTATCAATGTAAGTATCGCACATTTCAAAAGCTACGTGGAAAATTTGTTACATTTCAACATTAAAAGAGATCGGATCGAAACACATTTGTAACTTTTAACAAGTAGTTGTGTCTTTGTTTCTTGTGTAGTAGTTTGATGTATTTCATTATCCAGTGGCGTTTCTAGCATGAGTGTCACCCGGGAAGCAAAATTGTGGTGTCACTTTGCGCTTCCCATCACCACCAACTCAAAAAAAAAAAAAAAAAAATATTTTTATTGTTGTGGTGTAACGAAAGTTTAAATTAAAAGACAAGTAGAAATTACGGATGAACTTTATGCCAAATGTCTCCTAGAAACATATGTAGCCCTCAGTTCTTCGCAATATTTTACTGTTTTCATCGAACTTTGATGTATTAAATATAATATGGGCTTTTTTAGGAAACTTTTCAGAATTAAAATATGGTATCTAAGACCGGGGCTAAGGTTCTACTTTCCTGTATATTCTCCTGATTTGTTCTCTACTTTCCTTAAATAATTGCGATTCGAGTTTTGGTTCACCAGGTGTAACATGTAAGTTTTGCGCCAAATAAAAGGGTGGATTAAAAGTTGAACTTCGTTATGTAATGAGGTCGACATCAACAATTTTGGTCTTCAAAAATAGACATCAACAAAGTTAGTTTCTAAGCTTGTGTTTCTAAGTATACAGCTATGAACTTTTGAAATACATTAACAAATAAGGATCAAAATTTCAGTTTCTGTTAACCAGAATTAAAAGAGCAAGCAAAAAAGCTCTTCATAGTTATATTTCTTTTCATTGGAGTTTCAAAGCGACGTTGTTTAAATCAATTAAAAAACATTTTTAATCATAATCTGCAAGTCATTTTAAAAATGAATACTATTCACCGGCGTGAAAAAACTCGATGCAGAACACCGATTGTATTGCTTTTTCCAGTAATGATGGTTTTTCTCTGTGTGATAAATTTGCTTTTTAATGAGCTTTTCCAACAATACACATTCCAATCCTCTCTTTCCTTATCGTCCCTCTTAAATTTATTTTTTCATATTTTGTAATGTCTAAGGTTCAAAACGAAAAAATAAAAGGCAGTTTTTTTTATCCCCCTCTCTATTTTTTTCTGAAAATCTAACTTGCCACGCTTCATTTTGCATTCTTTACGAATGCTAAGCAACCGTTCTCAATTACAATACAATACTCGATATAAAATGTAAGCGTAAGCAGTTTGACATTGTATGAAAAACAAAAAAAAAAAAGCCATAAAGGCCACTACAGAAAAATATTCCATTTCTGTATCGTATATTCAACTTAATTCAGTTAATTTTTCTCGAAATGGCTTTTTAAAATAAATATTTTACAAAATTGACTTAGTTTTTTTAGTTTATATTTTTTTATAAAATTAATTTTTATTACAACGAAACAGGCCTTTCTTTTCCTTTCCTTTTTTTTTTCAAACCTTGTTCAAGAAATCATCAATTATTTCTTATAAAAAGTAAACTTTTTGAAGGTTTATATTGTAATGAATGATGATAACGACTGCCAACTGATTTCTAAAGAGTTTTTTTTCGTTATAAATTTCAAAAAGAAATAAAAAACTAAGGAGAAACAAAAGTATTCTCTGAAAATAGTTATTTTCCATTTTTCTTCAGGAACAATTATACAAATAAAATGTAGAAGAGAAAGCACTAAAATTTTTTCACGTTCTTTAGAAAGTTACGTAAATTTAAAATAAGCACCTTAATGAAGTTGAAATCTTTCGTTTAAAGATCAAGGTTTTAATTCAGAGCAAAATAGTTATAGTTGCAATTCTACGATAATCCAATAATTATTAATGTGATCTTAAATTTTTGTTGTTAGTTTTAGTTACATAAAATATCGTTATTATAATTATGTTACAAATTATAAGAGAAATTGTAAGAAAAATTTAAAATTGTGGATCGTCAAACTCAGATTTAATTGTATATTTTCTGTTTTTTCCTTTCTTTTTTTTTTGCAATTTTAATAAAAATATAATTAATAATACATATTAGAAAGGTATTTAAAGTACTGAAGAACAAATTTATTAGAATTTACAAACCACTTTGAATACGCTGAAGCAAAACTGGCATTAGCAGGTAATAATAAAATATGGATTTTTTTTCAAATACTGTTTCCTCTACTTTTTCAACGCTTGAAAATACGATTGCTTCAGCAACGTCAAATGCATTCGATGTGGACACTAAAGTAATGAATGATTAATGGACGGCGTTAATTCCAGTCTCACTCCTGCAACTGGCAGAATCTGGCTTTTGACGGCGGCTATAAATTTTAAAATAACTTGAAGGAGATGATGAATGAAATATTCTTTGATAAATATTGGATATATTTTCATTCTTCTAGGTATGGCAATTTTACTGACAGGTCAATGTTTAATTCGTCATCATTTTCAAATTTCAGAAAAGATAATCTATTTACGATTTAACACATTTGTTGTTTTTATTTATGTGATGACTTTTAAATAATATTTTGTACGGGAAATTTTTCAAACTTATTCCAAAATATGCCCTTATGTTAAAAAAACATTAGTCTGTCAAAAAGATTTCTTTTTAGTTGTGAAGCAACCTTGGTTAAAAAAATAGGTTTTTGAAGCAAATGAGGTGTTTTAGTGTCGTATCGCAGATTTGTAAGAGGAATAGAATTTCTATCTTCTATGATAATATTCATGGAAATTTATTGTTTGGAAATAATGAAAATGATGTTTAACTGCAATTTTATGCACTCTAAAAATTTACATCAAGTGAGAGAAAAACGTTTAAATGAAGCACTGTCAAAGACGTGAAGTTAAAAAATTTAAACTTAATTTTAGCAAACCATAAAAGTAAAGGAAACAAATACATATTTAATCATAAATATATAAGATACTGTCCATAAATGTTACACCGTTTTTCAATTTTTTTTACCTCCTCTTTGTGTCCTGATTCACCACACCTCTGTCTCGTGTCACGCTTTATTACAAAAACATATAATGTGTATAACGATTCTCAAGGGACCGAGAAAAAATATCGTTATAGACAGATTATCATTATAGACAGTTTTGCATGGAGTAGATGGGAAGTTTGCTGGGACCAAACCAAAATATCGTAATAGGCAGGTTTATCGTTATGTACAGTATCTTTATACACAGGTTGCACTATACTTGTAATTGAAAAACAAAGAGAGAGGATAATAATATTCAATTGTGTGATACATCATATTCCTTTTTTTATAGTGGCATTGCTGTGAATAGAAGCATTATGTTTACCTTCAAAATAGAAATAATTTCTATCCGTACTCTTTTCGTTAAGTGTTTTACCCCTAAATGTTTATTGTCGCACTTTTGTTAGCCTCCCCTCCTTTCCAGCCATGTAGCAGATTGATAATTTCACTCACCTTGGATCTGGGTAACATTTTAGGATAAAATGTGTAATGAAGGTTTAAAATCTTGATTTTGTTTAACTGTAAATAGTTATAAATGTAAAAAAATTAACCTGATATGACATTGCGATATACCAATAAAATGCTATAATTTTTTGAGTTATTTCATTCTGAGAAACTAGTAAAAATTTTCATTTTTGAAAGAAATTTTATCACTTTACAAGTTGCGTACATTTTCAAATTTCTGAGAACATTTAAACAAAATCCTTGCTAAGAGCAATAAAATCTTTTGTTCTTCAACTTATTCTTATCTCTTTAATTGAACAATGCCATCATGTTTTAACTCTTGAATAAGCTAAGCATTTATTTTGTTGCTAATATAAATTTCTGCAATTCAAATACATTAAGCTTTCAGAGGAATGGATTTTTACCCGCAGAAATTGTTAACCACTCATTTCATGTATTTAAGCTCCATAACTTACGCTTTTATCACTGTAAGGCAGGAATTCAAGTGAAACACCATTTCGCTTCGAGGCGATCGCAAATTGCAATCGCTACTGGTAGTCGAATTACATTAGAATAGCATCTCGTAGCAATTGCAACGTTTCACTTGAATCCAAATTTGGGAATTTGCGATTGCATTGGTGAGTTGCGATCATCCGTGTTTCACTTGAATTCTTGCCTAAGGCAGGAATTCAAGTGAAACACCATTGCAGTTGCTTCGAGGCGATCGCAAATTGCAATCGCTACTGGAAGTCGAATTACATTAGAACGTTTCTTGACAAAAACATCGTGACGTCAGCGTGACGTTTGCCTATGAAAAACGAGTTAGATAAAACGTCACAGCCTACTTGGCGAATAAGAGGAGATTGCTGACTGCTTGTGAGCTCTTATTGGCTCCACCACCATTGCAATCGCAAATTCCCAAATTTGGATAAGTTGCAATCGCTAGAATGCAACTTAACTTGGCACTGACGTCACTACGGGTGGAACCACTAAGAGCTCACAAGCAGTCAGCGATCTCCTCTTATTCGCCAAATAGGCTGTAACGTTTTATCTAGCTCGTTTTTCACAGGCAAACGTCACGCTGACGTCACGATGTTTTTATCAAGAAACGTTCTAATGTAATTCACTTCCAGTAGCGATTGCAATTTGCGATCGCCTGCTTCACTTGAGTTCCTGCCTAAGACAGACTAAACGTAATATTTTGCATCATCATGTAAATGTTTCTTTTGTTAACTAAGTTAAAGTGAAGTGAATTCAGTGATTTGTTGATTGCGTGTTAAGCTTCAAGCAGATGATTTTGCTGTCATGCTGGAAAAGAAAAGAATAAAAAGTCTCGTTTTATCATCTGTTCTTTTTAAACGTTTCAGATATTAAATGTAAAGAAACTAGAGGAATGAAAAATGTACATTCATTTCCAGCCTTCCAAAATAGGCTTCTTTAATCCTTTCTACAGATAAACTTGACGCAAACACATTTATATCCGGCCCTTTTCTGACAGTGAATGTCAAAACTTAAATAAAATTGCTGGATGTTATTGATACTAAAAAAATGCCATTTTGCCGAGTAAAGCCGTTTTGCTGGAATAAAAAAAGACAAAACTTAAATGTCGGGTTCATGCTGTTTTTCTTCATCTATACAGCAAGTATTAGTTATTTTATTTCCCTTTTTTTTGTAATATATTAGATATGTGTATTTTCTCTTTATTATTTATCTATGGCATGGCATAATAAGATTATAGGATTACTGATGTATCGAAGTAAGTGAACTGCATCTTTAAATAGGAATAGATAGCCTAAGTTCCAAATATAATGCATAATTTTAAGGGAAAACTATTGAAAAAAAAGTGTGAAAGCCTTTATTTACCACTCTGAAAAATAATGGTAATGTTTTACAATGGATGATGAATAAGAAATGCTAATAAATGAGGAAAATTATTTAGATAAAAAAATAATCAAACTAAAATATGCCAGCCCTTTACATCATTCAAGGAAACTTGCTGAGAGCAGCTTTTAGTTTCTTAAATAAAAAAAAGCTATTCTCAACAATATATATATATATATATATATATATATATATATATATATATATATATATATATATATATATATATATATATATATATATATATATATATATATATATGAATATATTGTTGAGATACATATATATGCTCAACATATAGAATGCTCAACAATTGTAAAAAAAAAAAAAGAGGACGAAATGGGTAATTATTAGTATTGAAAAAAAAAAAAGATAAATGGATCAAATGAAATGGAAAACAGCTTTAGTACAGATAAAAATAGGTAAAATCTGGATACTTACCTCCTATTTATTTAGTTGGGCACGGACCACATTTAATTTGCTTTTTATTTTACTACTTGTACTTGTTTTCTTATTCTTACTGTATTTTTTTCTCCGTCGACTTAATTTGTTAGTAATATAGAACTTTCGTTGATAAAATGCGCTCTTTATTTTGCAGTGACCTGTCAAGAATTCTACTCCTTTAAAACTTGATTAATAAATTTTGTGAAGTAAATAATTAAACTAAATACCTATTTGACATATTACATGTAAATTGACACAAAAGTTATCAATCATAACTTCTCATGCGAACAATTTCGCTCAGTTTAGTTTGTCTAGTTTTCAAATATTATATTTAATGGCAAAACACAGCAATTTTCAGCGCTCAAAAACACGTAACGAGCTGGAATTTGACCCATCATTGTTCATTTTTCTATATTTTCCCACTTTTATCTTCAAGTATTTGCTATGTACATAACTACACTAAAATTAGATGTTGTTTTTAAAGTATAATACAGATAATTTATAGTAATAAATTGTAAAATTAGCAATTTTACAGTTTATAAAATTGCTAGTTTTGCAGTTTATTACTGTGTTTTTACTCTTTTAAACTGGAATCTTTGCTACCAGTATTATACTGTAATTTTCACAGAAAAATGCAGCTAATTGTAGGCTAAACTTGCTCATTTTACAGTAATAAACTGCAAAATTGCTTGTTTTACAGTTTATTGCTGTCCTTTTACTCTTTTAAACTGGAGCCTCTGCTACCAGTATTATACGGTAAAAACAATAGCTTTTTTTTTTTTTGCAGGTTATGTAGAATTCTAACTTATCTTTTGTCAGTTTTTGGTCAACATTATTTCCTACAGTGTAGTAAGAGTTTACACAATGAAATAAGAGAAATTCAGTTAAGCAAAACTTCAATCCAATTTCCCTCAAACCGCAATTTTCACCCATAAAGCTTCTGAATTGATCGAACTCAGCGGCGTAGAAATAGTAATTAAATCTTTGAATGCCAGTTCATATTATTCATTATAAATGAAATTCCTCCCTGAATAAGGATTTGATATAAAGTTATTCAGTCGGGTGAAAATATTAATCTAAATTAGGAATTAAAAGTGGCGCATTAAAATATTTTATTAAAATAAATGGCCGCTAAATTCAGAGACATGTAATTAAAATTCTGGTAACCGTTGAATTTGGGACTGAACACACTTGTTTTAACTTATTACAGGTTGCTTTATAGCAATTGCGGTATTAAGTTTGATCTATTGAAACATTTGCTGTAGCTCGCTTTTAAAATTGAGTGTTTAAAGTTTAAGTAAGGAAGTTATGCGGGATTTGTGCTTTATCTCATTGGAAGTTGTTGTAAAAGAGTTTTCGTTTCTTTAACTTTTTGTTGTTAAATGCATTAAAATTTTAACTACTACAAGGCACGGTCATTCTGCCGTGCTAAGCATAAAAGTGGTATCTGCACTTTTTGTCAAAATTGAGTTAAGGTCGCCAGATAGTTAATAGTCACATATTTCATCTAAATACGATGTGGTATGGTCATTTGTCCATCGGAAGTATTTTTCAAAAATATTTGAAAAGTTTTCTTCTGAATCAAATACATTGAGAAGCAAAACTTTAAACGGCAATTTCTCATTTTGAAGTCGTCTGCAGATACGACTTTTGCGCTTAGCACGGCAGCATTATCAACAGTTTTTCATGAACTGATTATTTTCTAATTGCTGTGTTAAAATACATTTTGATAAAATTTCGCTTCTGTATGTTTTCTTAGATTTTTGATAAGATACATTTTATTGCTAAAATTTAGGAGCGCTCAAAGTAGTTTCCTCCAGCACAAACGTACTTTTGTAGGCGAATTTTTCTCAGATTAAACGCCTCAAACCATTCATTTCTTGGAATCGATGAAAAAAGTGCCTTTATAGCCACATTAATCTCTTCTTTTAAATGAAAACGACGTCCAAGTAAGTTTTTTTGTAAATAAAAATATAACCAAAAGTCACACATCGCTAAATCTATTAAATAAGGTAGATATTCTATTCCTTTATTACAATCATTTTTTAAGAAACTCAACTCTTAATTTAGATGAATAGGATGATGCATTTTCACGGTGAACCTGTAGCCCTTTACGTTCAGTTCTCGGTAAATTTCTGGATGACATGTCGTGGTATACCAGTTAGCTTTACTCAGTCTTTCCAAATGCATGGCTTTAAAAAGTCTTGTATTTCTGAAAAAAAGTAGTACATTATCTTTTCCATTGCTCGTTGTCTTTTTATTATTTTCGAGACATGTTATCATCTTTCAAAGGCCCACCATTGACTTTCTTTTCGTGCTCGAATATCATAAAACGGTATGCATGTTTAATCACCCGTTACAAACTTTAACATTATACAATGGAATACTATCACTAAGCCGTTGTAGCCACTGAATGCATTCGTTTCAATTAAATCACACTTTAAAATCATAGAAAATCAGAGCACGATAATGTTCTCGCATCAATTCCATTTTTTTCTTTCATGTAAAATTCGTTCTACTCTAAAGAACTATAACTAAGTTAGTATAAATTCGTCTTCTGCGTTAAAATCGTTTGTATTTGTAAATTAAGCTATTATTTATTTATTATTATAATTTTGTAAATTCTAGTCTGCGATTTATCTAGAAAATTTATGTGTGACTCTCGTATGAATAATTGAATTAAAAATTTTTTATTGCAATTTTTCCTTAAACGGAGAACTAAAGGAACCATACGGTTTTGTATGACTTACTTTAGTTCATTATTTAGTGATATCTCAGCTCAATCACATCTTCACTCTTCTACTTTAGTGTCCATTTCCATCCTTATTCTGTAATTTGTAATATGCTGGTGAAGTCTTATTCTTTCTCCTCGTCCCAAAAACCGTTTCGTAACATTATCCTTCCCTTCGTTATGCGTTAGAAGCATAAACGGCTGCACTTATCTCTCTATTTAGAAGTAAAGTTCTTCTGTCAAACGTGCAACCGATATTTTCACCAGAGGTATTTCATAAACGTCTAACGTAGCCACAAATGATAAATCTTTACAGATATCACCTAAAAGGATTCAAAGAATATAGTTAAAAGACTTGATTCGGAGTAACTATGAAAATTTCTTTTCCTGGAGCGGAATAAGTCTCTGGTTAAAGTGTTGCTGCCCGCTTTCCTAAAGATCATTCCAAATGTAGCGTTTGACAGATGACGACGCGGAGTCCTGACATGCCATTTTGAAAGCCTTTTGCGAGACCATTTGTGAATCTCTCGTGGATTGATGTCCATAATGGGCTAGAAGACATGACTATGAATATAAAAGAGATGTACTAACAAAAATAGATGTTAGGCCCCTGAGAGAAGCCTTTTTCTTTAATAGATGATACATATTTTTTTTCTCTTTATTTGATTATGCTTTCCATAAGGGGGGGGCGGGGAGTTGTGTTAGTAATACGGAATATATACAATATACATAGCAGATACCATTTTTCTAAGATTGTATTATTTTTTAATAAATTATAGGGCAGAAGTCACTTTTATCCGGTCATCAAGTAGGTCAAACAATTAATTGATTGACCTTTTCTTTTTGAGGTGAAGCTTAAAAATAATAAGTAATAACTAGGAAAATAACGAGATATTAAGAATAAGAAAGTTCAAAACGCAGTGGATGTCGATAAATTGAAGCAGTGGTTAATTAAATCAACCGCTTTAGTAAATCCAATCGTACAAAACAGAACAAAAGAAAGATTTATTAAATTAGCCGCTTTATTGAATTAAAACGAATTGGAAGAAACATCATTCATATAGGCGGCAACCACTCCACTAACAAAGGAGAGATAATTTGAAGGACCCAAATGCAAAAAAAGTGTCAACATTTAAAATTTAGAAATAACCAGTGCAAATGGTTAGAGAAAATATTATTCCTTTTGAGGCAAAAATATGTTAATGGGATCCCTGGTAGTCCTGCTATGTATTAGGGTTTACAAAAAAAAAAAAAAAAAAACATGTCTACGGTTTAAACTGTTAACACGTGTTGTTAAAAACTAAACAAAAACGTCCACTTACATCACTGTGCTTCTCACTTCCCCAATTTGTGTTGATGCCACAAGTTTCTGTCAAATTAAAGACAAGTCAAAACTAAAAGAAAATCAATATCTAATGGTGATAAACTTTGGGAAAATTTTAAATTATCTCTTCGCTTCTCGTCAAGTTTCCTGTCAATTTATTAATTATCTTTCCCATTTTTTCTGTCGTTTAATTGTTGTTAAAGTTAATTATTTATTCTTTGACGTTGTCGTGTTGATTAAACAAGTGCATGTGCCATGCTTTTATCAACAAAATTCAGAATTTTTGAAACTGCTCGTAAGAGTTCATTACCGAAATATTCTACAAAATGACTTCTTTAAGGCATTTATTCGATCAAAAAAATTTCAATTGCATTTCCAATAGTTTGATATTAAGTGGAATTACTTTTCTCTTTTCTTTTGACGGCTTTCGCAGCTGAATTTCTAGAACGGTGAAATTCCTGAAGGTGAAATTTGGGGTGAAAGTGATTCTTGAAGTGGTAATAAGAGTGAGATATTTTCTAGAATACATAAAAACAAAGGTGAAAAAAAGATGCATGAGTAAAATATGAGATGTATTTAATTAAATTTTGTGTAGTTGTTGAAACTATTATTTATTAATTAAAAGTGTTTGCATTTTTGAAAACGTTTGTTTTAGTTAATCCTTAAGAGCTCTGTATTTTTGCAAAGCAAGCAACAACTGAACTTTTTCCTATTTTTCTCTAATAACTGATCTTTAATAAACGCACACACAAAAATCTTTTGTGTTTCACCATATTACCATGGTTTTGAAATACAAAGTTATCCTTATGGTGGTAATAATGTGATTTCTTCTCCATTGGGTGCGCTGAGGAGAAGAGCAGCTGTCCGTTGAGTTCCACATGGTTAAGACTAGCTTTTCAATCAAGCTTGATGCCCTACATGAAAAGGATCTAACCTCTTTGCTCGCTGCATTTGCCAAAGCATGGTTCTAAGGCTTCACGATATAAGGGGGAGAGTTGAAGAGTAAACAGCAAGTAGATGCTCACTTCCGAAGAACTGTGCGGAAATCTATTCGTTCGGTTACATGTACATTAAAAAAAAAAAAAAAAAAAAAAAAAAAAAAAAAAACAATAATAACCCGATAAGATCCCTAAAATGTACTATAGCTATACTTTCCATTTCTGTAATGTTATTGGGCAATTCCACGTGACTCACGTTACAATTTGACGTGATTTTACAAAAGTAAATGTTATATATATTAAAGAAATACCATGCCTGATTTAAATAAAGCTGTTGACAGACATCTGGTATGCAGTGAGAATCTGTGGATGTCAGCATTTTAAATTTCAACAGAAATAGATGGTGTTTCAACCTTAATTTAACATCGTGACTCACGTTACAAAAAAAGGAACTCAAATTTTTTGGGTAATTAAAAACCTAAGATTCCTGCTCTTTCAGAATAATAAAATTTAAAAACTGCTTTTCATGAAACAAAATATGTTTCTAAGTTGTGATATATACGAAAATTAAGTTCATTTTGCAGTCACTAATTAAGTTACTCAATATTTGAGTGTGACTCACGTTACATAGTTTCGTGACTCACGTTACATCTCCGTTTTAGTCCTTTACTTTACATCTTATTTTGAAAATTTTGTGTAGAGATTGCACCTAAATTCAATTAAAATTAATGCTTAATGGCTTGTTTTCTTTAGTTGATTAGTTTTAAATACAGT
>JAXGGA010005093.1:0-81344 GCA_038373865.1 Uloborus plumipes
AAAAGGGTCATATACAATTTAGTTGAAAATCTCTCGAGCGGAAACATTTAGGCGGGGGAAAAATTCTCTGCAAAAAAAGAGTATTCACAATAGTTTGTTTTTTTTAACAATATTTAAATGTACACTGAAGAGCCAAATAAACTGGTACAGGCATGCGTATGCAAATAAAGAGATCTGGAACCAATCAGAGTACGACACTGCGGTCGGCAACGCGTATATAAGACAACCAGTGTCAGGTACAGTTATTAGATCAATTACTGCAACTTACTAGCGCAGCCAGGATTTCCTCCTGGGGGAGGGGGGTATTTTTTTCATCATAGCCATCCTTATGTGTATACATATCAATCTATCACGATCAGATATATAACTTAAAAACATGGGTACAAATGCGACTGTTACCACTCTCTTCGCCGCACTGTAGCCGTTACTTTTCGTATTCAAAAGTAATATTTACATATAGCTATGTGAAAGTACAAATTCATTTCAATATTCAAGGCTTGTAACTGTCATATACATCAGAATCAGGTGTT
This sequence comes from Uloborus plumipes, assembly GCA_038373865.1. Lineage (NCBI taxonomy): Eukaryota > Metazoa > Arthropoda > Arachnida > Araneae > Uloboridae > Uloborus > Uloborus plumipes. The sequence continues at coordinate 531 of JAXGGA010005093.1, forward strand.
TCTGCATTACTAGGCAGCGTTTCTTTTTTTTTTCTTTTTTTTTTTTTTTTGGACTGTTAGCAGAGTTTTAGAAATAATATAATTTTAAAGGATAATATGGAAATCATGTTACAGTTGATTATTTGCCTCATAAGCCACAAAAAGTACTTAATACAAACGACTGAAAAAAATATTGAACTCCTGTTTATTTGCACACAAACAACATTTTTATTTTAAAACTATGTTAGAGCAATGCACAGCGAATTCATTTCATTGCATTCTACCTAATTCAAACGAATGTAAAACAAAGGAACAACAAAACCATCATAATATGGCTTCGAAAACAAGAAATATAAACAAATTTTGATATTCAGGGCAATAAAAATTCAAATGACATATATTTATCAGAGATATATAAACGCATGAAAATATAAATTGTTACAATATTTGAAAAATATGAATAAAATATAAACGTAAAAAATGAAATAAAAGTGAAAGGAAACATAAGCAAACTATAGACGTGAGTTCTTTAACAATGGACTTTTGGGATCGGGATAAGCAATGAACCTTTACTGTTATATGGTGATTACAACTTACAAAGCAATATGTAGTCTGTGTGACTTTTGTACCAGCGTGACTTTTGTGCCAGCTGGTTTAGGACGTCATTTTCCCTGATGTTAATTCGGTCATGGATGTAAGCCATAGCCAGTCCATTTAAACACTCTGCACCAGTTTTATTTCTTAAATATGTTTTCAAAAACTTTAAAGAAGAGAAAGGCCTTTCAGGCGTGCATGTCGTTACATGAATTGTAGCAGAAATGGTGAGGAGAGACTTTATTGTTAGTAGGAGCTCAGCGTTGCAGTGTTGCAAAGCTTCAAGTGGTTTTTTTTTTCTTTCTCCATTTCTTGCCAAAGAATAATTTCCCCCAATAAACTTAGAGAGTCAAGCTTATGAAATTCCGCTAGTTTCATAACACCAGAAATGTCTTCCTCGCTCTTATCTATATTCTCCTTTAACGAAATCTGGAACGGGTATGGAGACAACCTCATGAATCCATGGACCCAACATGACAACAGGGGACTGCTCAAGCCGCTGGAGGCTCTGTGATGGTATGGTGCCTGTGCAGTTGGCATTATATATGACTCCTGATACGTCTAGATACGACTCTGACAGGTGACAGGTACGTAAGCCTCCTCTCTAATCACCTGTACCATTATACATTCCGACAGACTTGGGGGATTTCAGCACGACAATGCGACACCCCACACGTCCAGAATAGCCACAGAGTGGCTCCAGGAACAGTCTTCTGACTTTAGAAACCTCCGCTGGACACCAAAATCCTCTGACATGAACATTATTGAGCATATCTGCGATGCCTTGAAAAGTGCTCCATCACCTCGTATTCCAATGAATTTATGAACAGCCCAGCTGGATTTATGGTGTCAATTATCTCCAGCATAACTTTCGACATTAGTCAAGCCCATGCCACGTTGTGTTACGGCACTTTTGCATGCTCGCGGGGGCCCTGCACGATATTAGGCAGGTCTGCCAGTTTTTTGGCTCTTCAGTGTAAATTACTATTTTATAAACTTCTATTTCAGCATACCTTTTAAATTTAATCAGTTAATCAAGGAGGGGGGGGGGGTTAATGCTATTTCAATTGGATATACACTCAGCTATCATAACAAAGTAGTCAAGTTTTTTTTTTTTAAATTTTTGAATTACAAAAAGCAAATCATCTGTTCTAGATCTCTCTCTTTTTTTCAATTTAAGAGTGTTGAATTGAAAACTGGCTCTTTAAATTGGTTGTGTGAAAGGTGCGCACGAGTGGAACTTAAAGTATAACCGAATCCTCGTAGTGAGTCCTGGGGCGGTACCACATAAGCTAGCGAAGACTTGCACCTTATTTAAAGTAAATATTGAGAACAAATTTTGATTTGTAAAAATAATGAAAATATCGGAAATTTCGGGAAATTTTATGAACTTTGGGCGCATTGCGCAGACTGAAACCAAAATTTAAAATAGCTTTAAAAAACATCTTTGTACGTTAGGCCTTGTTCTGCAAGCAAATATTTACCCGTCATCATTTTTTCTTTTCATTTAAAATACTTTGAAAAAAAAAAAACATGTGTGAACAAGTCAAATGTGCCCACTTTAGATGATGTAGTAAAAATTAAATAATTTTACAGAATTGTTACTTAGCCTCATACACAATCACTGAAAAGCTACCGTTTCTGAAAATCAAAATTCATTTTTTCACCCTATTGTCCATTGATTCCCGTCTCTTCAAGTAATCCGTTGCGCATCGTTCTCCTGTTGTCAAATTTGGATCACTTTGGAACGCCTCCGTTGCGCATGAGCTGCTATGGGCGATGGAAAAAAACTTTTTTTTTTTTTTTTTTAAAGACCGTTCTTTCCAATGTAAAGAACGGCCTTTCCGTTCGTGAACCTTCTTGAGTCGTTAAAATTTCATCCTATTTTGTCGTGGTTCGTGGTGGCTTTGAAACTTTACTGCTTTACATAACATCCGATAGTTGACATTTGCTGCAAATTTTATTTCACTTGGATGATTCCTTCATAGTTTTGAATGTTTTACAAAACAGCAGTATGCATTCATTTATTTATTAATTTACTTATGTATCTATTAATTCATTTATTTTCTTATTCAATGACAATTGTGTTCACCCATTCCTTCCTTCTCGAGTAACAGTTAATTAATTTAGTTATTTGTTCATTGTTTTAATACTTGTTTACTATTTTGATCAAAAATATCTTAAACCAACAAATAGGTGATGCTCTTTGGGAAAATGATTTATTTTGCACTTTGTCTCGTTTATGGAGTAAGATGAAAATTCTTCAATTTGTTCAGAAGGTAAAAATTTATTCCCCAGAAAAAAATAACATTTCAGTGTAATTTTCATTGAAATTACATTGTTCGTTTTGTATGGGCAATAGTTTTTAAAACCAATTTATGTCAATTTTGAAAAAGGTAAGTTGTCCTATTTCACTCTGCCCAACAATATCCGACTTAGATCAACGACAACGCAATGGAACTTTTAACTGATAATTGCCTACACACCTTTTTTCATAGCGACGGCCTTAGAGTTTTTGTTTCTTGTAAAAAATTGATATTTTTTCACTTCTTCAAGAAATTTCCAAATCTGCTTTCATTCTTACGATACAAATGGCCGTCAGAAACGGTAAAGTTCAAAAATGTCTATTATTGAATTAGGCGAATTTTAATTTAAACTAAAAATGAGGAAAGAATTTTTACAAACGTCCTAAAACGTATAGAATACATTTATTAATGTTTGTTTTTACTTATCTTTGTTTGCTAGCCGTTTTTCTGAAATGTATACCACTTTGGCACTATTCGTAATTTGAGCATTGAAACCAAGTTAACGTCATTAAAATAAGACATTGCGAAATAAAATAATAGTAATTTATAAATGTATTTTGACCTTTCTGAAAAAGCTTTAAAAATCGTATTTCTACCTTTTCTTAACAGTATTACAAAACTCTTTCAGTGAGAAATGTCACATTTCCAAGTAAAGTTCATTTTTTATCATAGCCTGCATTAAATCCACGAATAAAAACATAAAACTCTCAATAATATAGTTATATCACACTGAGCCATTAAATAAAACATTTTAAGGCAGCATTTTTAGGAATTCAAAACAGTATATTTGTTCATGCAAAATAACTCGCACAAAAAGACATTCCCAACACACGAGTTACTACCGAGTAATAATAAAAAAAGTGTCTGAGAGACGTTTTGTCAAATTTAATAAAATTAAATGTAGCATAACGAGTTTTTCGAATCAAGATGTTTTAGCAAATGTTTTTTTAAGGAATGTTTTCTACTTTAAGAAAATTGCACACGAAAGTTTTACATATTGGATTAGTTCTGCTCAATCTTTTATTTCCGTTATTTTTGGGGCAAAGGTGAAAGCATTGTTGTTGTCGCAAACACGTATTTTTAAAATGGCTGTCTGTGTACATGTCACATGTTTGCAAATCTTTCTGAATTAACCTTTCTTATTTATTTATTTATTTTTTTTTTAAGCGGGTGCCAAGGATTGCAAATTTAAGGGAACATAATTTTCTGTTCCTCCTTTGAAAGTATTTTCACGTTAAACATTTCCCTTTTCAGCTATCCAATAAATTTAGAAATAAATATTTCGTTAGTGGTATAATATTCAACATGCTCCTTTATTGTATTTAATATTTCGTGCCAACGATTGATTTTCTTTTACACGTAAGGTAAAGAAAAAATACATTACGTTTAAATGATTTTTTTCGGTTGTATTGTATTGAGATAATGCATTAAAATTTTCTAAACAAAACATGTATATCTACGGCTTTGTGGCAATAAAAGCAAAGAAAAAAGAAAGAAAAAAATGTCCTTCTGACTTTATAAACAGTCTCGATGATCATGAGATTATCGTTTGTATCAAAAAATCAAAGCTATATTACTTCCATTTATCCCAAGCGATATTACTTCCATTTTTTCGTCTACTTTCCGTTAAAAGAAAAGAAAAACGAAAAAAATATTAAAAGCGACTCTGCATCTCATTAATACCAAAGTCAAAAAAAAAAGTCAAACAGGAATGCAAAAAATAAATAAATATCGAAACGTTGAAAATTTGAAAGTAATAAGTCCGTAAATATTTTCTTACTTTTCTCTCAAAACGGAATTTAGTCAATCTTCAATGACACACGTAAAAAATTATACAATTTACAGATACTATTGGCCTACAATTACTTAAATTTTAACTCAAGTCCAAAATAAAAAATGATATACAGCCAAAATTCTTCCTTATTATATTTCAAGGCTTTAGGATCACGCCCTTTCAGTTTAATCTGTATCGATCAGTCTGTGCTTACTGCTTAAAAGCAGAAATTAATACGCAGCACATGAACAACTTTTTTATGTTATGATCTGAATAAAATAACCCATTTTTTCAAGATAGAGTTTTTTAAGATAAAGTAATTAATATTTATGATAATTATGTATTTGAACAAAAAAATGGAAAAAAGGAGGAAGCATAAACCACAGAGTTGAAAGATTATAATTAAAACAAACATACAAAATTTAAAATGCTATTTTTTGACAAAACTTAATGAATTTTCAGATAAAAGTATCTTTTAGGTGCATCGTATACTTAAAAACACTATTCTCTTTAATGAGGATATTTTTTATGAGTCGTCAAAATGTACTCCCATTGCTTTAAAAAAGTGAAACAGAGTTTACTTATAAAAAAACATTATTAAGTATGTAAAATAATACAATGGTTTTGGTTTCCTTTTTTTTTTCTTTTTTCTTTCGCTGCTTGATAAAAAATACTTTTGAAAAATTGTTTTCTAAGAAGAATATGTTCGTGACATAGGAAGGGCTTACGCCAATTGCTGTTAAAGCTTAAACAAAAGTAAAATGACCTACACAATGTTAAGCTGCGCAGGTTCTTTATATAAAATAAATAAATTCATTTCACTACTAGATTTTTATGCTGCAAGGAGTCTTTGAATATTAAGTTGTATCACTTACTAAGCTTAAAATTCATGTCAGAAAAATTTGTTGAAAAAAAATAAAACTATACCGTTTGTACTTTTGCACCTCGTTGATTCCATTACGACAATGTGTCCGAACTTACGGCCTGTTTGACATACTATAGTCAATATTTCAGATCGAAAATCAGGTTTTTAAATCTTTCACCAGAAAAAAAGTAATACTGCTCAAAACACCCGAGCAGGTGTTTCGGCCGAGATTAGCAGTCTATCAAATCATTGCTGCGGAACATTCTTTTTTATACCTTTTATTTTAATTTTTCTAGACTCAGGTAAAAAACAATTTTAAGAATTCGGAGTAAAAAAATAAAACATTTGCTTTTCTAAAAAAAATACAAATTTTTCATTAGTACAAAAAGGGCCAAGCTCCACATTAGCGTAAAGCAGAAAAATAAAGCCCAGAAACGTAAAATGGATTAAATAGCTGGTTTCTGCCTTTGGTTTCGGTCGCGTTTTCCGCTGATGTGGAGCAGGGCCCCTCTAAGCATTCGTAATTTCCTTTTCCATGCTTTCCGATGTTGTTTCGAAAAGTTTTAAATGAATTCAAGTTTACGTGTGTTGAAGCCTGTCGAAATTCATCTTAGTATAAAGTGCGGCTTTTGGCTTAAAAAAAAAGAGCAACACTGTGATTAGACAAAGTAAAATGTTTTCTATAAATTAAAGCTTTTGAAGCCAAAGAAATAGAGTCCGATAACTTGAATTATTTTTTCAGGTACCGACCCCTTGTTTTTAATTTTAAATTAATTATCGTTCATATGTTTACTTCTTCACTGCAAAAAATGAATGTTGCTTTTACAGTACTAGGGGGCTCCGCCCCCTGCTCGCTTCGCTCACCAACACCCGCTCGCCACCTCCGGCGGTTCGATCACCAACCTGCTTCTGGTGGTTTGGAGTCAAATCGACTACATGCCACCGAATACGGCGTCCCCGCTCAAAAAGGAAATAATCTCCCCCCCTCCCATCTTGATTTAAAATAATCATTTTCTTTAACTGAAATGCTCACATACCCTTTAAAAGCACAGTAACAGTTCCTTTACAATTTAAAATAATTTGCCAAATAAATAAAGAGACCCCCCCTCCCATCCTGGTATAAAAAATGAAGAAAAAAAGGTACATAATTAAAAAACATAGTAAAATATCTAGCGCAAACAGAAAATCCAGCTCCTTTCCCTCGCAGAAAAAAAAAAAAAAAACTAACTCAAACACGCAATGTAATTCATATGAAATCACACTTAGAATTCAAGTGAAACAGGCGATCGCAAATTACAATCGCTACTGGAAATGAATTACATTAGAACGTTTCTTGATAAAAACATCGTGACGTCAGCGTGACGTTTGCGTGACGTTTGTCTGTGAAAACCGAGCTAGATAAAACGTCACAGCCTACTTGGCGAATAAGAGGAGATCACTGACTGCTTGTGAGCTCTTATTGGCTCCACCCGTAGTGACGTCAGTGCCAAGTTAAGTTGATGATAATGTAATTCACTTCCAGTAGCAATTGCAATTCGAAGCGATTGCAATGCTGTTTCACTTGAATCTCTGCCTAAATGCCATAAGAAAAATGATACAACCTTTCTTAGGGCCCTGCTCCACATTGGCGTGAAGCATAAAAATAAAGCAGAAACGTAAAATGGATTAAATGATATTTCTATGGAAAGTACCCAGATTTTCGGTTTCTGCCTTCGGTTTCGGTCGCGTTTTCTGCCGATGTGGAGCACGGCCCTTAAAGATTAAAATAAAAGTCAAGAAAATATGCGATAAAAGCAATCCTGTATATTTCGTTGAATTAAGACGAGGAATAAACAAAACGAAGATTAACCGGTTTTGCTTATCGAACGCGACCTCAGTCAAGAGGTTTTGGAGCAGTTTGGTCGAATGTAATATAATTTTGCTCGAGATGAGCCCTGAAAAATGGCTAAAATAGGATCACTTCTATCTCCTGTTATAATTTACGGAGAGAAATGGAACAAAGGTCTTCTTTTTCAGAAAAAAAACATCTTTCCAACGATACATAACATTAGGGGTTGGGCGGATTTTATTCCCTCTAATATGGTGAAGTATGTGAAATTCATGCTTAAAAAATTAAAAAAAAAAATACTAATTTGAAATTTAAAAATGGCTCCCAGGTGCAAATCTACCTGACTCGAACTAATTTTGTACCAAGTTTCAAATCTGTAGGTGCTATGGGGCCGCCTGGATGCAGGCCAGCCACAAACATCCTTTCACAATATCTTAGAGCTTACTTTTTTTTAATATATAGACATAATACAGCTAATTTTATAGTAATAATCTAAAAAGTGCTAATTTTACAGTAATGAACTGCAAAATTGTTAGTTTTACAGTTCATTACTAAGCATTTTACAGTTTTAAATTGAAACCTCGGCTGCCAGTATTATACGGTAAAAACAGCATTTCATTTTTTGCAGTGTTTTAACTGAAACATTTTTCAAAGATGACATGAAAATCTAAAATTGAAACAACAGAAAAAAATTACAATTAAGTAAAACTGAAAATTATTTCGTTTTCTCTTACAATAAATGCTCAGTAGCGTCTAAAAGCGAAATAACAGATGTTGAAGCAGTGTGTCGAAAAGAGTAACACACTGTAAATAAAGAATGTTGTTTTTACAGTATAATGGAGCTAATTTTACTGTAATAAGCTGTAAAACCTGAAAATTTTACAGCAATAAACTGTAAAATTGCTGCTTTCACAGAACTAAACTGTAAAGTTGCTAATTTCACAGTTATAAACTGTAAAATTACAAATTGAAAAGTTTATTACCATGCATTTTATAGTTTTAAACTGGAATCTCTGCTGCCAGTACTATACTGTTGTTTTTGCAGTATAATACAGTTAAATTTTACGGCAATCAACTGTAAAATTTCCAACTTTACAGTAATAAACTTTTTGTGCTAGCTTTAGAGTTTATTACTGTGCATTTTACAGTATTAAATTGGAACCTCTGCTGATAATATTATACTGTTGTTTTTGCAGTATAATACAGCTAAATTTTACGGCAATAAACAGTAAAATTTCCTACTTTAACAGTAAAATACTTTTTGTGCTAGTTTTACAGTTTATTATTGGGCATTTTACTGTATTAAATTGGAATCTCTGCTGCCAGTATTATACTGTAAAAAAAAACATCAGTTCTTTTTTTACAGTATATAATTCAGCTAATTTTACAGTAATAATCTGTAAAAATTGCTAATTTTACAGTTATAAACTGTTCAATTACTAATTTTACGGTTTATTATAGTGCATTTTACAGTTTTAGAGTATAGCCTCTGCTACCAGTATTATACTGCTGTTTTTACAGTATAAATTTAAATAAATTTCAGGGCAATACACTGAAATTTCTAACTAAGCAGTAAGAAATTGTAAAATTGTTAGTTTTACACCTTATTACTGTACATTTTACAGTTTTAAATTGGAACCTCGACTGCCTGTATTATACTGTAAAAGCAACGGTTCATTTTTTGAAGTGTACCTGACGGTTTCTCTTGTTGCATTGTTTGCGGTTAGTGTTGTGTACGAAACGTCAGTGAGGAATTACTTTCGAAAGTATGGCTTCTTAAATGAAATACACTATGAGACTGTGATTATTGAAGAAACGACTATTGCAGAAGTTGAAAAAGCAGAGTGCGCATACTCGTACTTCAAAGCCAGGCCCGTCATTTCGGGGGTCAGGGGGGGGGGGAATTACCCCTGCCCCCTGACTATGAGAAATCAACGCATTTAAATACAAGTGGGCGTGGTTTTTTATGTTTTTCGACGAAATTGCATTGTGTTTGGACCCTTTTACCCCCCTCCCTAGAAAAACTTGAAATGAAGGCCCTGTTGAAAGCTGCAAAATGTGATTAAAATGTCGAGTTTTGAAAATCCGGAAGAAATCGAAAGTGATTGCTGAAGAAGAAAGATTTGTTTCACGAATGAAAAAACTATTTATCTCGTTTTAAATTGGTGACTTTTTAAAGACAAATAATTAAGTTCTTACTGAAAGTTTTATTTCTTTCCCTCTTACTCCCGTCAAAATCACGGGGTTAACTTTAGTCTTTTATTTCTTATTAATGGTCCTTTCATACAAAAAGGTAGACTATAACAAAGTAAACTGCAAAGATATAAAATGTAAAATATAAAATGCAAAAACGTAAAGTGTTGCAATGAAATAATATAAAATGTAAAAAGGTAGAACTAAAATTATGAAAACAAGAAAAAGTTAATAATGTAAAGGAGAAATATACCTTATTGCAAAAATTTGAATTTTCAAGCATCTATTTTCTTCTTGGTAATTTCACAGCTACTTTTTTTTACTATAAACAAATCTTAACAACACTTTGCTCCTTGATCAATAATCGTAAATGTTCCGAACTTCAGGAGCCACATTGAAATCTATTACTTGCTGCGGATTTCTATATCAATTCCTTTCCCACCCTGGATTCTACGAAATCACTCGGCAGCTCTTCCATGACATTTCCCCTTAGGAGCATCAGGCAGGTTTTAATGTATGGTGTGACAAGATCTAGCTGTCAAAGCCATGCGTTTCAGCAGCTGCATTCCGTGTACATTTGCACTCATTTGTAATTCCAGGGCTCCCTTCCTTCTGTGTAATTCTCCGTATGCTTTAACTGTGCGTGGCACTCTAAACTATCTTGGGGGAAAGTGCAACTTAAGAGGAAAAATATAATAGCCAATGGAGTATAGCGTTTAATTTTTATTTTTGTTTTGCGAGTTTTTTTAACGTTTGTTATCATAATTTATATGCAAAATACATTTTTGCTAGGTTAAAAATATGTTTTGTATATTTTTGTATTAAATGGCAACAACTATTATAAAGAAGTAATGCATTAAAAAATCTAAGTATAAAATAAATTTATGAAGTTCAATTTTGAAAATTAAGCATTTCAAAAAGAAGTTAATACCAATGTAATGAAAAAAAAAATAGTAGGGTTTTTTGAAGTAAGTGGGGTCCCCCTTTTTGAGCAGTTCGCTTTTGAAGACTTATGCAAAAGTTTTGAAATAAATTAATACATTTATTGACTTATTTAATCTTGGACATTATTAATAAACCCAAATTTAGCATTATTTCTTAAAGCAATGCTTTAAATATTCTTAACGATTATATTCTTGAAAAATAACGTGGATGACCCAGTTACCCCATTTGAAATGGTGAGTGAGTCACTCCCATTTACGTAAATTTTAAAGTGAGCATATCAAAAAAGGGTGTTTGTGGGTCCTACTTGATATGAAGTATATAAAATTTTAATTTATATATATTTTGGATGCATTCATTTACGAGATATCTGTTTACATAAATCTGTATGACAGAAAATTATGAAGCGAAATGTAAAACAATTGCATATGTGAAACTCTTTAAATGTATTTAGGCATATATTTTGCTTTTACATATAAATTAGAGTTGAATAAATATAACATAGTGCATTAAGATCGATTTTGGTAAAATTGAAAAAATTATAAATTGAAAAAATGGCAACGTCTATTTGAAGTTGGATGAGGAAGAATCATAACATCATTCTCAGTATAGTTATAGCAATAGCATTATCCATATCAAACCAATAAAAAGTGTAGCTATCTCTATTTTTTTTGGCAAATATAGCAGTATTTTTACCATTTGTGTCATTTTCTAAAATTATAACTTCATAATAATTTGTCGGTTTCTTTGATGCAAGTTTCACAAATACAAAGTTACCAATTTTTACAATTTTTGCAGTAAAACTATCATATTCTATGTCTCCATAGTTGTAGTTTACTTCATACTAAAAAGTTTTTCTTCGTCAGATTTTCTTATTTTAAAATCTCCACTAATATGAGGGGACCCACTTACCACTAATAGGGAAAATTTGCTGGTCAACGGCGACCCCTCCCCTAAAATACTTATTAATAATATTTTGTGCGAAAATACTATTGCAGTGTGTACTTTAGGTTAATCTATACAAAAAAAGAAACTTCATAAACATAAAAAAAATTAAATTTTCCCTTGAAACACTTCGTTGAAAAATATCACTTCAACTCATTAAAAAAAATTCGAATTGAAAAAAAAAAGTTTTGTGACCTAAAAAAGTTCAATGAAGCCCAAGTATATGCAAAACTGGTCAATGTGATGACATGTGACATAATAGATGCAAAGATGTATAAAAGTCATATGTATATCTCAGTTTTAGGGGGTGACCCACTTACACCAACCAACCCGAATAGGTTTTCAGCCCCCCAAGAACAAAAGTCGTGGCTACGTATTCCTTTTAAAATGTGTAAGCGACACAAACAAATAAAATTGCACTGGATATAAAAATGAAATATTTTATTGAAATAAAAGAATGTTGATTTTTTGAGAAAATCATTAGATTACTGTGAACTGCAATTTAACGATTAAAACCACAAAGACTAGGTTCCTCATTTATTTTATTCCTATTTTATTATACGGTATTAAATGATTGACTTAATACAATACGCATAAAATGAGAGTCACACTAAATAAAAAGAAATGCACCTTTAAACTGCTTCGTCTTCAAAAACGTTATAGCTCGTATGGATATTCAGAAAAACACTTTTGAAAATAACTTTTTTTAAAGTTGTTTAACTGTTTAAACTGATATAAACAAATGGATTATAACGTCGGAAATTAAAAATAGGGTGTTACTAGTACAAAATGAACTGAGATACACCAGTCTGCTTTGATATAAGAAATGTAAGTTCAAGGCCAAGCAAGTGCTAATAAACAGCTTGATTCAGATTAAAAAAAATATTTTGGGGTTCATGTTTTGTTTAAAACCTTTTTTTTTTTCTTAATTTATTATTTTATCACTTTTATAGTGTACTACGTCACTTGAGTATTGCGTTTAACTTTGTAGAACTAATATTTCACTTTATAAATGAATAAATTAAATGTCATAATTTTCTGAATTTTATATTATTAAAAAATAAAGTTAAACTAGTAAATAAGATACTCTTTCATTTCTAAACTGAACAATCAATGCAGCATTTTAAATACACTCTTACATTGCAGTCATATTTAGCTAACGTTAGCGCGGAAAATTATTAGCCAATACAGGAATTCATATGAGGTGTTTGCTTGGCATAAAGTAATTAGCGAGTTGGTGGGAAGCAAAAGTTTATATTACTAATTGCTTACTTTGCTCTTTTCTTTCTGACATAGCTTTAATTAAATTAGCTCCTTAACAGGTGTTACTGAGACACAAAGCATGCTATTTACGAACTTCTCTACAGCTTTATGTTTCTTACCAAAGTCATTTAGCTCTTGCTGATCATCAACACTGGCATTCATTAACCCAAGAGTTAATGAGCCATTTATCAAATCATTCACTTGAAAAAGAAGAGTCATTTATTGTCATATTCTGAGGTTAATTGCTTCGTTCTCGTAGCGAAAAAAAAACATTCAGTTTGATGTTTAAAAAAAAAGGGGGGGGGTATTTAATTTAGCCATTTGAGCTTCTTAGAAAGGAAAAATACAACCAAAGAAACGTGAATGCACAATACTTTTTTTTTCTTTTACATAGATAGTAAAATATTTTATAAAAATCAAATATGAATGAAAAATATAAGTTTTAGAAATTGCGCATGATTGATTAAAGATTGATTTATGATAACATTGATTTGGTTAATGTATTTTAACTAATTTGAAGTGAGAAATTTTGGAGTTTGATACATTTTTAATTTTTAGGTAGAAAAATGGGTGTTGTGTGCGATGCTTGCAAAAATATATTTAAAAAAAATTGGCATACCGAACACGCACATCATACTTGTAAGCTATCTTGTTACAAATTGAGCTAAATATTTTTTAAAAAAGTATTTCGACATTAATTTGCATTCGTTTAACCTCATTCATTCTTTTTGGCTTGCAACAAGATTCCGTTAAATAAAGAATATGCACAAATTCCCGATTATACGTTTACTCCAGGCAATTTAACTCATGTCCTCTTGCTACTTCAACTCAAGCCAGGCTTGGTTGTTGTTTTTCTTCCAATCAGTTGAGTCATCCCGATTTTGCGATACTTTCATCATGTTGTTCTCAACATGTATCTTGTAACTTGAAAGATTAAGTTTGAGCTTTCAGGCGTTGCAATATAAAAGAATAAACCGGGGCATGTTTACGTATATTTTTTTAATGAATTTTCTGATTGTTATGTTTCAACTTAGGAAACTTTAGACGTTATAGTCTTACAAATTAGTTAATAGAGTTCGAATATCACTGTCGTACACAACACCAACTTTCCAGCTAACCCTACTAAAGATACTTGGTTTTGCAAGTGTGTTTCATAAAATAATTAGTTCTTTAAAACAGTAAATCTAGATATTTGCTTAATGTATACAGCTTTCGTTCTTGAAGAAGGATTTTTTTAATCGGTTATGTTAGACCCAAATTTGGTAAGAAGTGATAAACTGTAAAACAGATAGTTTCACAGTTTATTATTGTGCATTTTACAGTCTTAAACTGGAACCTCTGCTGCCAGTATTACACTGTAAAAGCAACAGTTTAATTTTGCAGTGTAACTTACGAGACTTCTGTTATAACTTCATCATCTTAACAGTCAATTCCAGTCTACACTAGCTTCTTCAACCGTCGTTACACCAACTATCTCTTTTTGAAAGCGGTGTCAAGTGACCCACGTTCAATACTAAAGCTTAAATGAAGGTAGTAAAATTTAGTGCAAGGCTTTAAATCAAAATGACGACGGAGATCAGTAAAATTACATACCTCCGTTTGCAACAGCTAATTTGAATATTGCATCATTCTCTGCCGAGCAAAGGAAGATGTTATGATGTTCTCAAACCAGAAAGTTCATAATAAGCATTGGGAGTACAGAAGTAAAAGATCAGCCTACCATTACGAGGAAAACATATTTTTTATCACACTGTAAAAAATGAATGTTGTTTTTACAGCATAATACAGTTAATTTTATAGTAATAAACTGTAAAAATCGCTACTTTTACAGTACTAAACTGTAAAACTGCTAATTTTACAGTTTGTCACTATACATTTACAGTTTTAAACTGGAACCTCTGCTACCAGTAATTATACTGTTGTTTTTACAGTATGATACAGGTAAATTTTACGGCAATAAACTGTAAGATTTCTAACTTTACAGTAAGAAAGTGTAAAATTGCTAGTTTTACAAGTTATTTTTGTGCTTTTTACAGTTCTAAAGTAGAACCTCGGCTGCCAGTATTATGCTGCAAAAACTACAGTACATTTTTTGCAGTGCAGAAAATATTATCTTTTTAATTACGATCTTTTAATTCTGATGTTACTATAAAATAAGGGCATTAATATCACACAATACCTCACTTTGCTCATTATAAAAGTAACTTAGAAGTTGCAATTAATTAGAATCATCCTACTTCCAAACCCCTCAAAGGAAGTATAATGATATTAAATATAACTGCTAGCTGTACGTAATGACACAATGTTTTAACATCACTAAGAAAAACAAACAGAGCAAATAAAAATTACTCTCCCGTTATTCATTCTTACAGCTTTTCTTTTCTTTTTTGAATGCATGTCCGCGTGTTGTGCGCTAAAATCTTTCTTTAAATAAAATAAAACTAAAACTTTTCATTATTAGAGAAATCACGCTCCAACTGAAGATGATATTCGGGATTTAATCATCCACAGCATGCTTTTAAGCTCCGCATTAACGAGAAGAACAGGAAATTTTAAGACATAATGCGAATTCCTACTCTACGCCTGAGTACTAATGATTCCCTTTGGTAATAAATTTAATTGCGTCAAATTCTAACGACTACGATTTTCCATTTTCTACCGTTGTTTGTTTGGTTCTTGAATTTCCTTCCTCGTGTCCCAATGAATTCTAATAAAGCAAATCCAAGGAGAATAATGATAAATCATTAGTTTGTCTTTTAGGAAATGATGTTTTATCTGTGTTTATTTTCATATAGAACTTTTCCTTATATCTGAATAAAAATATATTCTTCGAAATAGTTATTTTTGAAGTAATTGATAAAATTGGAGGAAATTTAAAATGATAATGAAATTATGTACTAATAGGAACAACTGTAGTAACAATATTATTAAATATGCATGCAATAACTCTGATGATAATATAACGTTGTTAGAATGCTAGAAAATATACCGGTGCTTTTTTTTTTGCAGCAAAGGAATATTTTCCGTTTCGTTGCGTTAAGGGTTAATAATGATGTTCTTACATTACGCAATAAAACTCACACATAATTAAACTATAGACTACATGCCTCGCTATGAACTGTGCAGTAAAATAAATAAAGAAGGATAACGATTGAAATATGCAGCAGAAATTCATAGTAAACTGAAAAATCTCGTGTTGAATAAAATAATTTTTAAAGTTTTGAAATACACATTGAAAATTTATAGTAGCTATCTTTATATAATTACTACAAGTATTGTGTATTACAAAACTTATTGCTAATCAATAAAATCCGTTAAGCATTGTATAATAGAAACAAAATGCGTTAAGCTCTTTATTTATGCATACATTTGTAATTATAGGATCTATCCTATTATGATTTGTATTGATGTGCTTATTGATTCATTCTATTGATTTTTTGTCGATACTGTTTTTTGTTATAACAAGTTTCGTGATTTTTCGTGGGTGGGAATTCAACCTGATGAAGCAGAGCAAGTTGCCTGACTATCAAGATAAGATGAACTAAAACTTTTTTTTTTTTTTTGCACTAAATATTTTATTTGTAGTTTTTAGTAATGATAGATTTTACACAGCTTCTGGACTAACATAAAGCGAAGCAAGAAGTATTATGTTTTATTCTTGGTTAACGTTTTATTGTTTTAAAAATTTCAGCTCATGTCGGGCAGACTCATAGTATAGAAGAAACACTATGATGTCCTTTAGGTTACTAAGATCAGCACTTGTGCTAAGCACCACTGTGTGAAAAAATTAAGTTACGTTGTTCCCTTGGATTGCAGCCTTTTCTTCACCTACTTTTCTGCCAAAGTAAGAAAAAAAACATGTAAGAAAGCTACGTGTATCGTACAGATACAGTAAAAAGTGCCAAGTACTGTCTGGCCGTGAAAGCAGCGCTTAGTCCTCGGGAACCATTGCACTTAAAAAAAAAACTGCGATAGGTTGTGAGTGAGAACTTTCCGAAGTTTTCAAGTTAAAACTTACATTTTTACTATCCATTTGATACATTCAACTAAACTTTGTATTTTAAATTAGCATCGTTCTCTACGTTGTTTGGTACTGCTCAAAATGCTTCTTATTATTCTTTCCCTTATTGTTATCTTACCTATCGCCCCTATTTTGGTACGATCAGAGAAGACCTGATGCATGCGTAAATACGCGAAAGGTTTTACCTAAGAAAATCAGACAGTATGTCTATATATTAACCTCTCAGCTGGCGCTGGTTGTGAGAGATACACTAGAAATGGATTTACGTTGTATACCTTTAATTCTATGGGTGCTGAGTAGGCCTATCCTTGGTTATTCTCCCCTCTCCCTTTAAGCTACTTTGCGTTGTAGTCCAAAGTATGGGACTTTACTGTAATACACGTGGTAAACACGCGCGACCTTTCATGTTGGTGTGATGTTCGCGCCAGCTGGAGGGTCAAAAAAAAGAGTATGGTCAACAAAATTTTCAAAGGATGTGTGTTGCGCACCTACGTCAAGGAGACCTCAAAACATCTTGAAATTAGAAATTATTTCTTAATTTTGTATAACCATTGTACACTACTTATAAAGTTTTTCTCTCATGTTGTACCAATAAAACTTTTGAAATGCAGGTGGGAAAATTAAAAGAAAAAAAAGCGGATAAAAGTATAAATTTATTTAGTGTATAATTTTCGCGTAAAATCTTCTTAGGTGGGTACCCTCATTGTTCTTTTTATTATATAGTTCAATATCGAAATAATCGTTTATAGGTACTTATAGGGATGGGAGTTCTGATGAAATTTTCCCGGATATCTCTTATCTGAAATTCAGCTGTGAGGCAATTTCATAAACAAAGCTTAAAAAATTCATAAATTAATATTTCGTTTAATGCGGCGGCTGTATGCTTAATGAACTAAAAGTTTCTTCTACAAATATTAAGTCATAATAATAAGAGAAATGCTTCCAAAATCGTATTTCGTCTGAAGATAATACTCACGATTTAATTATCCGACTTTTTAATATTACAGTTAATAATATGAAAAGAAATATTGTGAGTTGCCGAACGTAAAAGAGTGGAAGTTTTAATTCCCTCTGGTTCCAATCGTAATTGCACCACATTCCAGCAGAAGTAGTATTTTTCTGTCTCTATCTTAACTAAATTCTTTAAATCCCATATCTCATTTATTTCTCACTTTAGATGAGTATTATTAAAGTAATGGCGCGGTTCTTTGATTTCAATAAAATAAAACATTTTCGGATTGCAATTCTTTTACCTTTCAGAGTCTGTTTAAGCAATTATTTTATAATATTTTCTAGAATTGTCGGAAGTGTTTCCTGTTTATATAATTATTTGCTAAGCATTAAACAGAAGTGGCATGTTTAAATTTTTTAATTACACTTTTGAAAGAACTAAACATTAGATAAATAATAATTACTTATGTGGTAACAAAACAAAAGTGACTATAAAACAATATCAAAATAATTTTGAATGCATTATGTTTCAAAATTCGTCATGTAAAAGATGGACCACATTTAAACAATTTCACTTAAAATATACTGTTAAACGGTTAACTTTGGAGGCCGAACAAGATAATAAAACATTTGAAATATTTCTAGGATTCTGTTATACCCAGTATCATCTTTGTATAACTTGAATTAATTTGAGATACTAGTTAAAAACTGAATCATCATTATTTCATGATTTTGGTAGTGCTGAAACACTTTTGCACTGAAAACTTTGATGCCAATCGAAAGTATGAATTTCTATGCATATGTTTATTTAGTTGTTTTTTGTTTTTTCGAATTATCAACTCTATTTGAGTTAGATATATAGCTGTTTTATCAGCAATTCTTAATCTTCAAGTTAAATAGTATAAATTAGAAAGATAAAAGTTACTGTAGAGAGCGTATTAGCTTCTGTTCTGATGACCTGTCATAAGTGAATATTTAATTTTGGTAACTCTGTAGTTTTATGGTAACCGTGTGCAAGAAGATATTTCCCTAATCTTTGTCTTTTCGTATGCAAAGAAAACACTTTCCTCGCACAGGCATTGGTACCAAAAATGTAACACCAATGAATTAAGAACGGCTATTGCAACTATCGAAATATTACTGTTTCTGGCGAATATCAGAATTTTGTAGTAGCGGTCGCATTTACCATTATACGTTAGATTCGAAATTTAGTAAGAAAGTTTGATTATAGCTACAACATAATAGTTAGTACATGTGATATTTTCATAACAGAATTTCCACTAAATGTAAGAAAGCTCTTTTATTGGGAAAGAAAATTATGGTCAAATGAGCCATTTTTGCCAAATAACCTACAATGGGCAATTTATTTCTGATGAGATTTGTTTTATACAAAAAGCTAACAAATGTATTTTCTCTGAACTTTACTCAAATGACTTCGAAACTAGAAAGGAAAGTAAGAATAATTCTCTGAAATTTAGCCGTTGTGTTTTATAATTTTAAAAGATACGTTCTACTGGTAGATATAAATTTTATTAATACCTATACTCATAACTAACAAGCACAGCAAGTTAAAATTTTCCATGTTTTAACAAATAATAAAATTATACATGCTACTCTGGCAGCCTATACCTACTTAATTATTTCCTTACAGATCAAAGACAGTGGACTAAATATTATCAATTAGGCATTGAAATTCAAACATGCGAACTGAATTCTTTGAACGAGTGGGCTAAGTAATTAAGAGAAATGGAACTTAATGCGCCAAAGTTCCCTTTGAGTTCATTAATCCCACGTCTCCTTGGAATCTAATAGCTGATGATGCGTGATAATTCCTGATGAGGTCGGAATCATTGGCTTCGGTGAATGATTAGTTCATTCTGCGTTATCCTCTCACCGCGTTTGGTGGGATTGGACCGATCAATGAAGCCATTTGGGACAAGGTTAAGGAGCCCGACGAGAAACGGAACACTCTTTATCATTATTGTTAAAGTGCGAAATTCTGTAGACGCTTTGAGCAATTTTTGGTAAGCTAGAACTTTGATTCTGATTTAGCAACATGCTAATGGGTCATTTTCACCAAATGCTTACATTTCAGAATTTTTAAGTATTTTCTTTTTACTTGCTATTTTCTTTTAGAATCACTAACAAATGTTTTGTCACATATTTTGATGTGTGAAAAAGGAATTGGTTGTACACTTTGATGCATAATTAAGTATTCAAAAGCTGTTGTAAAACTTTAAGTTGCAAGGACAATTGCCGTCTGTTACCATACAAAATCAATGGGAAATCTCACTTTTAAGCTACATCATAGCGCCTAGAAACAACTTCATTTGAAATTATTTGCGTCCCTGAAGCTTAAAACGATGTTTGTGATTATTAAAATATTGATCAAAAACTGTACGGTAACGGATATGACATTTGGTAACGGATTTGACCAGTAACGGACTTGACATTTCAACCAAAATGTCAAATTATGTCTAGGTTATCGAATTTAAAAATTGAACAACAATATTCATTTTCTTAGAGTTGTATAATTGACAATATTTCAGGGTAAAAGTTGAGAAAAAGTAAAAATAATACTAAAATCTTTGGTAACAGACTTGACAAAGAATAAAAATACGTACTTGGAAGAAATCATGTGCGAAACGCCACAGCAATACTTCTCGACTCAGGAAAAAAAGTGGTACGAAATAGTTACGTCACTAGTTTTTTAAGTTAACTGAATACGTGTTACCATACTTTGACTGCAATAAATACCTTTTTTAGCTAAAATAATCTTAGGGTAACGGACTTGACAAGAACTGCGGGACAAAATATATTCATACATTTCTTATTGAAATAAAATTACTATTGTCAATATTTATTATGAATACCATATACTAATAGTCAATACATAAAAACAATATGTTGCATTTACTTTTTTTGACCATTAAGTATAGGAAAAAATAGTTGAGCTTGCGAAAATTGGAAATGGACAAGCGTTTTTGCCTTGATTCTCACTTTTATAGACTTATATAAAAATAAATAAATAAATTTCAATCATTTTTTGAGTGATAGAATTTTTGGGGGGTATTTCTTGCAGAAAATAATTGTTCGCATTGAATTTTAAAATATAAGTTATGCTTCAAAATCGTCTTTTTAACCTCCGGACAGCAAATGTAAGCAAATTTTGAAAATGACCCTAATATTTGTTTTCCAGAAACTAAAATGGAATACTATTAATTATAAATTGACTGTTAATAAAGGTACGAATTAGTTTTAATGCCAAACGCAATTAAGCACCAAAGTGTATATATTGGCCTTTTAGGCCTTTTCAAGATTCCTAATAGATGTTTAATATTCAAATACTTTCATTTAGTGATGCCGAACATGTTAGTTGTAACTAATCAGAAAATCTCAATTTAAGTTTCCATATTTTTCGATAAAATATACTGAAGGGTTAACTTTCAAGTTGCTGTTTATTTCTGCAATTACTAGTAATAAGCCACTGTCTGGACCAACGAAAAAAGTATTTGGAGTCGGCATTTACGATTTTGCATATCAGTTGCAAAATATTATTGATTCATATTATTCTTAAACTAATGAACACAAAGTAATTAAGGGAAAAAGTCCCATGATTTCACTTTACTTAATTAGAAAAACTGCTTAATAAATTAAAATATTTCAAACATCTAGATTATAAGGGCAATGTTTTATTATAAGCAATTCGTCTATAATATCATGCAGATTTACTTTATCCAACCAAATATTATATTAGTTTCACAAGCAAAGCATCCTTTAACTAGAATAATTTCTAGGAATTTTCTCCGTCGATATTAAATGAAGTCAACAAAGCTCCCATACATCAAGTTAGACACAAGTTTTCGTCATTAAATTGTAGAAACAAGTGCAGGAAAGTAGTTCGTAAGTATGTGGTCTGTTTCAGAAATAAGCCAGTTACACTTAGTAAAACAATGATTAAATTACCAAAAGAGCGGGTAAACCCTAGTTATCATTTTGGTGTTACTGTTATACGTTTTGCTGCCTTTTCTTCGTCAAAGCTTAGAATGAAAGGTAGAGCACATCAAATAAAGTGCGTGCTGTTTATGCTTGTCTCAGTACTAAAGCAATATACCTGAACATTGTAACATATGATTACGCAAGTTTTTATGGAAAGTTTGAAACTATTTTAGGCAGGAGAGGAAAGTGTTCAAAAGTCATGACTGATGTCAGCTCAAAAATGTTCGTTGGTGACAATAGTGAAATCAAGTGATTGCAAAATTGTTAGAATTGCTGCTGAAGTTTTATGTGAAATTATTTACTAATGTAAAATACTTAGTGGCATTTCAATCCTCTTAAATCGCCAAATTTTAGCGTCTATTTGGGAGGCCGAGCTGAAATCGTGAGAATAACGTACATTTTGTCAGAATACGAAGACGTTTATGTTCAACCTCTCACACTAATGTTATTAGAAATGGACAATTTTGAAACATTACATCAGGTCATTTTCTTTTTAGAGGACCTCTCTGTTATTAAATTAACTGCTGATAATAAAATCTTTGTAAGTGGCAAAAGATTATCAAACCTAGCCGAAGAATTTAGAAATTACGCAAAAGGGACAATTTAACTAATTTGCAGATAATTAAGTGAATATTTATGCAAACTAATGTTTAAGCATGAATTCCGTTCTTATTAGAGAAGAAAACATTCCATCAACGAAATTGAGTGTATGACGGATTATTGACATTAATTTTATCCTTGATAATTACGTCAGGGGTAGTAAAAGTATGCTTTCGAAGTAAAAACATACTAATAAGAAATGTTAGGGAAATTTCTGTTATTCTAATGGAATAAACACTTTAATTTAATTATTATGGTTTTGTAACTAAGAGTTGTTAGTTATTATTCCACTTGAATAGGTGCTATTCATTGTATTCTATATAAATACTATTTTGAACTTACTCATTCGGTTATTGCATTTCAAAGTTAAATTAAAATTGTAGTTTTAATCGTGTATAGTGCTAACGCGTTGTCTACAAAAATGTATGTCAAAGCTACGCTTCATTACAAAATAATTATTAAATTATGTCTAAAAAAAAAACTCGTGAGTGTATAAAAAATCCGACTTTCTTGCAGCCCAAGATCTGTATTGACTTCTAAGGATCATACATTTTTTTTTGCTTGTAAACATAATAGTTATTATAAATGTATAAATTTATTTATTTATTTCAGTTTTTTATTTTTTGAAAATAGTTGTAAATAATTAGAAATTTTTGTAAGATAAAACGTAAAAAAATCATTTGTTTAATAGTAATTCATGTTCATTTAAAAAAAAGGTGATTCAAATTGATTAAAACAAGAACAAATATTTAATACAAGCCTTTTACATTTATCATTGAATTTTTTGAACCTATTGTTTACCATGTACATTAAACTTCAACTGAATAATAATTCAGGCTTTTTCTCAGAGTTAATGTCTTTATTTTTCGGGTATTTATTTAATACAGTTGAGTCCGCCCTAAAGATGTGCTACTTAGGATCATTAAATAATGAAGTTAATGATCTTTTAATGATTATTTAATACAATTTTGAATATTGCTTATTTTGTAGATTTAGTTAGATTAAAACCTTATTAGTAATAAATAGCGGCATATTTGTTTTTAAAGGATCTGGTTGGTTATTATGTACTTGTTGCATGACGGATGGTTTCTGAAAGTTTGTTTCACATCATTTAAAAGCTATGACTTTTAAAAGGTTAGAATAATGTTACTACTTTCAAACATTATTGATATTCTTGATTATTTCTAAGAAATGAAACCTCACCAGGAAACCACATAAATATTACAATAACGTAAAAAAATAAAAATCCATATAAACAAATCAGAAAATATACATGTGTGTGTGTACCTTATAAAAATCCACAGTTTACGTCGGATCTGGACGAAGTTTGGCAGGGAGATACTTGAGCACCCGGGAAGGATCATAGGGTAGTTTTTGAGCTTGAAAAAAATACCTATTCGTTCGAATTTCGAATAAAGAACTTCAAAATAGCTCTATCTAGAGAAATACTTATCGGATGTTCTCGATCTTAGTCTCATTCGAAAGAATGCAAAAAGTACCTTTTAGGAAATTTCCTTCCTATGGTTTTTAAAACCACTAATTGATATCTCCAGCCTGAAAAAAGATACGGGCTTTTAAAAGAAAGCGAAATTTGTTTTTAATCGAAAATCGACGATCGTCTGCGCGTGAAAAAAAATCTCATTAATAATTTCTATCTGTTGCTATTTTGGCCTGAGTGCTGCAAAAATAAATTCTTAAATTGCTTTTGCCATTAGTGCCATTTTTGAAGGAAAAAACACTTTTTCTCCAAATCAAAGAAAAAGAAAACACTGTCATTTTGAATACGGGTTACAATAAAGTTCTAACGATTGTTTTTAGTAAGATTTTTAATTTTTTCTGTTGCTTTTTGAAAATGTGGTGCTCTTAAGTTCTAATGATGGTTTTTTGTTGGAATTTCTTATCTCAATTATAATTAATAAAACCACATTTTTCGTCGTTTCTTTTATAATAATTAATACTTTTTATTTATTTATGTTGCCATTTTGAATATCTGTTAATGAGTAAAATTTTAATGCGTAATGATTTTAGCAAACAGTTGTTTTGGCTGCTGTCCAAATCATAAAACAACTTTTTTGCTTAAAATGTTGCTGCTATTTTTACAAGAAAAATGAGCAATACGGAAATAATTGATTTTAGTAGGGATTTTTTTCCTATTTATATAAATGTGAAAACAACAAATAGATGCAGAATTTTATTGATAATTTTGGATTAAGAATGAGAAGTTTGGTGCCTTTATTCTAATGGGAAATTGTACCGTAAATTTTTCATTTGTCACGTTGAAAGAATGTAAAGCATGCGCTACTTGACATCGCTTTTATTTTTGAGGAAGCCCGTCCTTCGCCGGGCCACGCAGCTAGTAATAAATATGAATTAAAATAGCACAGTGAAACATATATTTTAAGCATACATTATTTGCCATTCTCCCTCCTTTGCTAAAATATAAAGTGTTAAGACAGAAAACATATAAAGAGAAGTTGCCAAATTTAGCGAAACATGGAAGGTTCTGATGATCAGAATGTCGATATATTTCAATAAAAATGAAGCTACAGCGGCTATATAGCAAGTCCTTTTCTCGCTAACTTTGGGAACTTTTTAAAAAGAGTTTTCCAAATTTAAGACATCATATTTCGATAACAGAAAGACGAGGACACGTGACTTATGCCGGGACCTCCGTGACTTGCCCGCCCTCCTTCGCTCGCACGCTTTTTAACCGGGCTTATGCTCCAGAAAACATGCTTCATCGTAATCTTTTGATTGCTACTACTTTAATTTTTTCTTCATCATTTCACTAACGTAAGGGCAATTCCATGAAAGTGTGGAAAAGCGTTGAAAAAATTAAACTCGAGTAATGTGACTGTTCTGCATATTTTTTGGTTTAAAAATGTTAGAAGTTTGTTATTTATAACAATTTTTTTTTAGGAATGTGGTTTTTTAGTTTCGGCAATACTTTGAAGTTGGTATTAGAGTATTTTATTTTCAGTGAAGCAAATGGTCAAACTTTCAACATTGATAAGTTTCAATTTTTTCCATTAGATAAATGTGACAAAGGAAGATTGTTGTTTATTACACTTTAAATTAATATTGTGAATTGATGAAACAAGTGTTTTCAATTTAATTAAGTGATTTATGCCAATTTCAAAAATGCACTGTTCTATGTAACGTAAGTTACCAAAAACATGTTAAAGTTTTTACAGCAAATAAAGAAAGTGCAATACAATGTTAACTATGTTATATTTTCTATCTTATAGATATGTACTAAGCAAATAACAGTACTTTTCGTTTGAATATTGTTAATTTAATTTTTTGTGCTACAATCAAAACGTGTAACGTAAGTTACCCACATATGCAGATAACGTAAGTTACCTTAGTAGAACTTCAATACTTGTGTTTCGAAATAAAGTAAATTGTAAATAAAACCTATGTGGTTAATAGAAGTAATTT
This sequence comes from Uloborus plumipes, assembly GCA_038373865.1. Taxonomy (NCBI): domain Eukaryota; kingdom Metazoa; phylum Arthropoda; class Arachnida; order Araneae; family Uloboridae; genus Uloborus; species Uloborus plumipes. Next base: position 26,232 of record JAXGGA010005093.1, read on the forward strand.
ATTCAATAATTCTTTTAATTATACTACTGTATTTACTTAATTTAGATTACTCATATTTCTTAAAATGTCTGTTTTTTAATAAGATTACATTACACCTTTATTATAAATTACATGCTTCTTTTTGGCTATTAAGATATTAATTCTCTTTAAACAATATCACTGCGTTCAGAATATTTAGCAGGTAATGTACTATGAATTATTCAAAAATGACTTCTGTTATGATTTAAAGTTATCAAATATGTTTTGAAAAAAACAAATATAAAAATAGTTTATCTCTTTCAATTGAAATATATTTTGTTTTGCATTAAAATGCTACTGAACTCTGCAGAAAAGATGCGCTGTAGAAGGGGTATGAGAAAAGTCATGTGGATATTACAGATTCATAAATAAAAGTCACTCTTGATAGTATTGAAATATGTTAGAAAAAGCAAAATGTATCAAAAAATTTTCTGAAGATCCGCACATTCACAATGACCATTTAAGAACCAGAAATGAACAAAATGTAGGGTTTCGTTTAGTTAGTATTTTAAGGAACAAGAAGAAAAAACAGAGATAAAAACTGGTGACTGGTGTGTGGTGAAGTACGAAAATACATTGCATCCTTGAGTTGTGACGATTATTGAAGAAAACGAGGTTAAAGTAAAAGTAATGGCTGCTGTTGGAACAAATCAGAAATGGCCAGAAACGACAGAGGAAATTTATTATAAGAGAAAACATGATTCGAAAATAGAATTACCTGAACTTGTTAATACCAGCGGCCAGTATGCATTTAAAAGTCTTATGTTTTGTAATATTTTTGATTGATCAGTAAGTTTAGCATTAAATTTCTGTAAATTTAACTCATAATTGTTAATTTTCAGTGTTTTGATCTAAACTAAGCTGTAATTTTCATTCATTAGTTTTTGTAATAAATATATGCTTGTAAGTGAATTTTGTAACGTAAGTTACTGTAACGTAAGTTACCCAGTTAAAAATTCTCATAAAATTCAATTTTTAAAATAAAATTTTGAATTTATGAAAATTAATTCCTAAATATTATAAGAAACTGGTAAATTATACTTCAAACGAGAAAACAGCTGTAATAGAGCAGAAATTTGCCTTAGAACCAATTTTCATATTATGCCGTTCCCTTTTTGTGTAACGTAAGTTACTGCCTTATTTTTGACTGCTAAATTTTGTAAAATTTAAGTGCATCGAATATTTTTGCATTTTAATTTCGCTTTTGACTGGCATTTTCACTGAATGCTTTTGTACAAGGTTTTTATAGCAATATTTGTCTGTACTAAGGAGTTAACTGCATAAGAGTTGGTCAAAATGTAACGTAAGTTACCGTGGAATTGCCCATATGGTTCCCTAAATAGCAAAGTTTTTTTTTTTTGCTACCCAAAGTACGTCATTACTTTATTATGCCGTTTAGGAACATTATAAAAAATAATTTCGGCGTCGATACATACAATATTTTTCCTTTATTTTAAAATTTTACAGTCGGTCAATTTTTTAGCATTCTGTAAACATTAGCACTAATTTTATTAGACGTCATTTACGTTTTCCGACGTTTCGTTCGGCACCTTTTGCATAATAAAGTGGCATTTTTTGCTTGTAAGAATGTGTGATATTTCCTTCTTATCTTTCTCGCATACTAGTAAAAATAAAACATTTATAGCCCAATTACCATTTTTCACGTTTTTCAAATATCCTGCTTTAGAAACTTATGCATTTGTAAACTTAAAATATTCCCTAGTGATGTAACCAGCATCCTGTCATATTTTTAAAAAACATTTCCTTAAGTGTTAAACTATAGTAAATAAGTATAACATTTAACGTACAATGTTATCAGGACTGGTTTGTGTTCAAATAAATGCGAAAACAAGTATTTGTTTTTCCTCATGTATAGTGTATACATAATTTTAAAATGCCAATAAAAGTATGTCTGTGGTTTTAAAGAAAAGTCACCAGTTTTTCTTTTAATATTCCCCTTAACTTATTCAAAAGAACATGTATTGCTGTTATGTTGAACCGCATTGTAAAGTCTGTTTTTGTGTTTTTTAATATAACTAATAAGCAATCAATATTGCTTATTTAATCCACTGTTCCTATACTCGCTCATATCTTTTCATTTTGTCATTGGTAGATAGTAAGGTCGGTGAAATAATACGAATATATGCATATTTTCAGGGCTTTTTCTCGAAAACAAACAGTAAATTTTGGGCTAGACGAAGAGAAAAAAATCTGGTATGGAACCCACACTACTTCCTTTTACGTGTAAATTTCTTAGTAGTTGCCTTAAGTGTTAAAAAAAGTGCTTGGAGTGAACTCCCCTAATATACCACGAAACAATGCAAAAAATATTTTACAATGGTTATTTTTCTAAATATTGCTGATTTTAAGATCATTCAGTAAATTTTTCGCAAAATATCGCCAATAGCGCCAAGTTGAACCCAAATTCAAAGAATAATTTTTTCGCCAAATTTGTCGCCAATTTGGCGATATGTCGCCAAGTTGGCGTCAAACACTTGGCGACCAAAAGCTTGGCGACATGTCGCCAAGTGGTGGCGCCAATTCATATCACTTGAGTCTGTATTGAAATTAACATTGATTTACCCCAAAAAAGGGGTAAAGGACCCCTTTGGAAACATTCGAATGCAATCACAAGGGGAGGTGCACAACTAGACTCCCCTCAGAGCCTACATACCAAGCTAGAAGTTTCTACGGCATATAGTTTTTTGAGTTATGCGAGCCACATACGCACATACATCCGCACATACACCCGCACATACATCCGCACATACGTACATACTGACGTCACGAGAAAACTCGTCGTAATTTACTCGGGGGTGGTCGAAATTGATTTTTCGGCTGTTTGTATGTTGTTAGGTACATATGCACGTGCTGACAGGTCGAAAAAACTACGAGACATTCATTCAGAGGTGAGCAAAGTCAAAATTTAGACTGAAATTTGAGTGAAATTTCTTTCGTGATCACAATACTTCCTTTACTACGTAAAAGGAAGTAAAAATCAAAGTAATATACAGAACTATTTATTCCTGTTTCCTAATTTTGTAGTTAATAGTAATATTTATTAAAAATGTACCTCAAATTCTTTTGAAAAGTTGGTAATGTGAAATTATACAAGTATATTTTAAATTTTGATATCAGTCAAATGAAGGAATATTTTTGTATTAGATGTAATTTATTCAGAGATTCAAAGATAAACAAAACTGGAGTATGCGTTTCAGACAGAAGTGGAAAGATTTTACTCAAATAATATCGGCTACTTTTTCTCCCCCCCCTTTTTTTTTTTACAAATGATACATCTTTTCGCATCTTCTTCTTTTTATTATTTTTTTTTTTCAAATGTTATTCATCTGCGGGTGTTTATTTTTATTTTATTTTATAATTTAGAGACGATAACAAATACCAGTTACTACCTTTTACTGTAATACCTGCCATTATTAATTATATTCTTAGATATTTAGTTCTACATTTTTCTTAAATTGTATGTTTCATTCAAATTGCAATTGTCTGTTATTTACGATTATTTGTTTAGACAGACGTCGTTCGAATAATTTTTGATGGCGTCAAAGCACCTGAAACATTTTATATTTAGTTGTTTTAGTTAGATTAAATATTTACTTTTGGAAATACAAGTCGTTTTCGTATTGTTCTTACTTTTTTAATACTTATTGCTGTATCCTTTAATTTGGTATAGGTAAGTATTAGGGCAATTCCACGTGACTCACGTTACCATTTGACGTTATTTTACAAAAGTAAATGTTATATATATTAAAGAAATACCATGCTTGATTTAAATAAAGCTCTTGACAGTCATCTGGGATGCAGTGAGAACCTATAGATGTCATCATTTTAAATTTTAACAGCAAAAGATGGTGTTTCTACCTTAATTTAACATCGTGACTTAAGGTAAAAAAAATGGAACTCAAGTTTTATGGATAACTAAAAACCTAAGATTTCTGCTCGAATTGTAAAATTGTAATAATGTCTAATAAAATTGAAAAACTGCTTTTCATGGAACAAAATATGTTTCTAAGTTATGATATATACAAAAATGAAGTTCATTCTGCAGTCACTAAGTTAATCAATATTTTGAGCGTGACTCACGTTACATAGTTTCGTGACTCACGTTACATTTCCGTTTTAGTCTTTTACTTTACATCTTACTTTAAAAATTGTGTTGAGAGACTTCACTTAAATTCAATTAAAATCAATGTTTAATGACTTGTTTTCTTTAGATGATAAGTTTTAAACACAGTAATACCTCTCCGAGCGGTCACTTCTACAAAGCGACCACCCCTCTTAACGGCCAATCTTTTGCAGCACGGATATTTTGTCCCATAGACCTAGTGTTAAAATTCTCCCAAGCAGTTGCCATCTAACCCCTCTGAACGGTCGCCGAGTGGATTCATCAATTCAATTTTTCAGAAAAATATGTTTGTCTTTTTTTCATACGACTTCCCGTATTTTCTCTGTGGCTGCATGGTACTGATTTCAAATTCTCAATTGATCCATCTGAAAACTTTTACAGGATACTACACACCATTACATTACATCTGATACCAATCATAACATTTAATGCTGCATAAGAGCTGTAAAATTAGTTGACTGTTGTCAGAAGTAGGCTCTTCAAAGTACTTACTTTTCTCATCCATTACTGATGAATAATTAAATTTTAAGCATCTCAAATAAGAACAAGTGAGATGTTGACTGTGCTTTTTAAAATCTCTCTTATGTTCTAATTTTATATGTATATATATATTTTTTCCTCACTCGAGCTATGTTTTTAAATAATTTTCGTTTAGATTTTCTTGGGATAAATATTTTTTCAGCATGAGTTCGGTGGACATTGAAGTCTTGTTTTCAAATGTAGATTACATTTACGGATAAGTACTGAGTAACTCACTTATGGCTACAGTTTAACTGCGAGGTGAATTAACGGAATTTCTCCTCGTTTTGACTAGTCTTCCTTAGTGTATTTACATATTTGTATACATGTAGAAGCGATATTTAAGAAGTTTGAATTTAGCCAAAATTTAACTTGAAAGTTTCATATGTTTTTTTTTCAGCTTATATTGAATTGCTACAGACTTTAGCTTTTCGACTTTTCTCGTTAGACATTCTTTCATTCGGAGACAATGCTTCTGTTCCTTCTTGCTTCAATTTTTCCCGGCACCTTTTCTGTCATTCTGGGGTTAATCATGAAATATTTTTTAAATTTCTTTTACTGGAATGAAAAACCTTTCTTATATACGGGAGAAACATATGTGCATGCATAAACACATCCTACACATTGGAAAGCTGAGGGCCAAAACAGTGACCCTTGCAATAATTAAAAGATTATAAAACACTAAACGAATTAAAATTACGCTATTTATATTTAATTTCATCAGTATTATTAATTATGTATAGGTGTGTACAAGTGCTAACCCTAAATTTAGACCCTATAAAGCCATTAAGGTGCATTAAATACTTTTAAGAAGTTAATATCAGCTTGTATTGTCTGTAACTCACTTTTTGCGTGACTCACGTTACAAAATAAACATCGTTATCTTTTGAATAAAAAAGTAAAAACTCTAAATTAGCCTATAATTTCTTTTTTGGAATATACATGAGTAGGAGAAACAGGAAAAGAATTTCACTTCTAAGCTATAAATTTGGAAATATTAAAAACATTAAGTTTTCGTGACTCACGTTACACAAAATTTAATGGTTTAAAAGCTACTTTAAAAAATTATTTTAAGAATAAATTTCAAAATGTACTATTAATAATTGTTTTCTTATCGAATAAACCTCTCAGGAAAAAATGCAATTAAATTGTAGAAACAGGCTAAACCAATAAAGTATGCTCGTTTAAAACTGTGGCTAGCAGAGAGAGACTTTAACAAGATTGTGAGCTCATAGAACAAGTTCTCTTACAAAAAGAAAATGATTCACCTGAAGTTACCTTATTCTAATTTGTAAACTTCAATCAATATAGAGAACGTACAAAAAAAGTTAACACAATTTTTCAACATTTTTTTTCAGCACCGAGATCCCATGTTGCCTGGAATTGCCCATTAACAGAAAATCAAAATTTATTTTATATACACTGAAGTGACAAAAGTCATGGGATACCTCTTAATATCGTGTCGGCCCTCCTTTTGCCCGGCGAAGTGCAACAACTCGACGTGGCATGGACTCAACAAGTCGTTGGAAGTCTTCTGCAGGAATATTGAGCCATGCTGTCTCGATAGACGTCCATAATTGTGAAAGCGTTGATGGGGCAGGATTTTGGGCACGAACAGACCTCTCGATGGTGTCCCATAAATGCTCAATGGGATTCATGTCGGGCGATCTAGGTGGCCAAATCATTCGTTGGAATTGTCCAGAATTTTCTTCAAACCAATTGCGAACAGTTGTGGCCCGGTGACATGGCGCATTGTCATCCATAAAAATCCCATCGTTGTTTGGGTACATGAAGTCAATGAATGGCTGCAAGTGATCTCCAAGTAGCTGCACATAAGCATTTCCAGTCAATGTTCGGTCCAGTCGCACTAGAGGACCAAGTCCATGCCATGAAAAAACAGCCCACACCATTACGGAGCCACCACCAGCTTGAACAGTGCCTTGCTGACAGTTTGGGTCCATGGCTTCGTGGGGTCTGCGCCACACTCGAACCCTACCATCGGCTCTTACCAGCTGAAATCGTGACTCATCGGACCAGGCCACGGTTTTCCATTCATCTAGGGACCAACCGATATGCTCACGTGCCCACGAGAGTCGCTGCAAGCGATGTCGTTCTGTCAGTAAAGGCACTCGAGTCGGTCTTCTGCTGGAATAGCCCAAGAAATCCAAATTTCTCCGCACAGTTCTAGCAGACACGTCCATTGTACGTCCCACATTGATTTCTACGGTGATTTGACGCAGTGTTGCTTGTCTGTTAGAATTTACGACTCTTTGCAGACGTCGCCGGTCTCGATCTTTAAGTGCAGGCGGTCGACCACTGCGCTGTCCATGGTGGGATGTTATGCCTGAAATTTCATACTCTCGGCACACTCTTGACACAGTGGATCTGGGAATGTTGAATTCTCTAACGATTTCCGAAATGGCATGACCCATGCGTCTAGCTCCAACTAACATTCCGCGTTCAAAGTCTGTTAATTCACGTCGTGCGGTCATCATCACGTTAAAACCTCTTCACATGAATAACTTGAACATAAATGAAAGCTCTGTAAAAGCACTGCGCATTTATACCTGTTCTATGCGATGCTACTGCCATCTGAAAATTTGCATATTGCTATCCCATGACTTTTGTCACTTCAGTGTATACCTTTTCTACAACTTTTCAACATCCAGCTGTTGCATCAACGGTAATATCGAACAAATTTTGCTTTAAATACTTTTAAATATCTCATATTGCTCTTGCTTAATGTTCTACATCTAGTTCATTTGATCATTTAAGTAGCAATTCTTTTATGAGAGGCTAATTATTTTTTGCCCAAATGTTTAAAAAATACACAAATTATTGTTTCTACCTTATATGGGTTGAGATTTTTCAAAACGTGTTTAAATTCTTTTTTGCTTTTAAAATCTACATAAGAATTTTAAACTCATTGTAAGAGTTAGCTACCCTAGCAGCATCATCTCATCGGCCGATGATCGGCCATTCATCGAAACCCGATGAAATTCTCATCAGCCGATAATCCAATATGTCTCATCGGCCGAGCAGAATCCGAGCAGCAAAATCCGATGAGATTTGGAGCAATTTACGAGCAGAACAGTCCCGTGCCGAGGAATTTCATCGGGAAACTTGATCGGAAGGATATCGTTTTCCGATGGAATATAGCTCATCTTATTTTCATCGGGAAAGTTGATCGGAAGGATATCGATTTTCGATGAAAAGTAGCTCATCGAAAACCGTGCTCGGATACTGATCGAAACGATGTCATCGTGCGTTACAGGATCAGTTTACGAGGAGTTTATTGATCGGCCGAGCAAAATCCGATGAGTTGATGCTACTTGGGTATGCTCCATTGTATTAAAGTCCAATGAATTCATTTCCTTTTCTGTTTTTTTTTTGTGTAAAAAATCAAAAAATCAAATTCAAATAAAACGTTTTAAAATAACTTCAACATCATTTCATAATGACCTAAATATGCTTCAGTAACTTAAGGTAATCGTAAAACTTTTACTTTAAATGCTCTTCTTCAAACACACTAAACAATCGCAATAAATCGAGATGTTACTAACTTAGAAACGTCAAAAGATTGAAAATTTCTTACGTAGCTAAAGCTAAATAATAATATCTGAATTTTTGAAAATGCCGTATATTGGAGTAACTGAAAATGGTAATGGTTCTCGTAATGGTGTGCAGAGAAAATCTTTCCACTTCTCAAAATGATGGCAATTTTTACAGTAAGAACATAATAATGGATTTAAATGTTAAATCAATCGCATTATTCTTTGAAAAGCTTCATGAATGTAGATAGAAATCTTAAATCGCCCGTCATATCATAAAAAAAGCTCCCAAAGTAGGTATTGAGTGAATAAATTTCCTTGTATAGTGAATGTTTTCGAAATAAAGTTCAATGCTAATCTAACTTTAACGTAGAAAGTATTTTTTGCCATATGAATCATTTGAAAACATTTATGCAATACTACTCAAATAATGTCTCGAAAAATCATATTTAAAGTATCGTAAATTCCAAGGGAGTCAGCGTGAATCTTCTATGTTAAAGTAGTAACCATTGTAAAACCAAATTTCAGCACATCAATGCAATATTTATGCAGAAAAACGGGTGTCACAGCACTGTAAAAAAATTTTACAGCATAATACAGCTAATTTTATGGTAATAAACTGTCAAATTGCTCATTTTATAGTATTAAACTAAAATTGCTAAATTTACAGTAATAAACTGTAAAATTGCTAATTCTACAGTTTATTGCCGCTCATTTTACAGTTTTAAACTGGAACCTCTGCAGTATTATACTGCTATTTGTACACTGCCGTGCTAAGCACAAAAGTCGTATCTGCACATTTTTTCAAAATTGAGTTATGGTCACCAGGTGGTTTTTTGCAACTTATTTTTTTTCTAAAATACAACGTTTTATAATCATATGAGAACGAGAAATACTTTTTAAAAAATTCTGGAAAAGTACTTCATGAATCAAATACATGGAGCCGAAAAACTGTAAACAGCAATATCTCAGTTTGTGATTGTTTGCAGATACGACTTTTGCGCTTAGCAAGGCAGTACAGTATAATACAGCTAAATTTTACTGCAATAAAATGTAAAATTTCTAACTTTGCAGTAAGAAACTAAAATTGCTAGTTTAACAGATTATTACTGTGCATTTTACAGTTTTAAATTCGAACACCGGCTGCCAGTATTCTACTGTAAAAACAAAAGTTCATATTTTGCAGTGAAATAGACTTTTTATGCTTAATGTGGTATTTTCTGGTCTTGTCATAAACAAATTGGCTTACCAAATACCGTCTATAACGAAATTAAAAATGAAAGCTATTTTTTGTTTACAAAGCTTTTAATTGCATTAGGGGTTCAAATAATTCCAACGAGCTAAATTTTTTGCTACGTATTTAATGTAATATGTGAGGCAAAAATTAAATCAAAACTGATAAAATAAACAATGTGTTATCAATCACTCAAAACGAAAGAAAGAAAGCATGAAAGTCAATTACTTCCTTTTACGTAGTAAAGGAAGTACTATGATCGCGAAAAAAAAGCACTCAAATTTTGATCTAAATTTTGATTTTGCTCACCCCGAATGAATGTTGGGGAGTTTTTTTTTTTGACCTGTCAGCACGTGCACATGTACCTACCAACTTATAACTAGCCGAAAAATCCTTTTCGACCACCGAGTGAATTACGATGCTTTTTCCCGTCATGTCCGTACATACAATCACGTGATATACGTACATACGTTTGTATGTACGTATGTATGTATGAGCGTAAGTGTGTGCGTATGTATGTATGTATGTATGTATGTCGCATAACTCAAAAACTGTATGCCGTAGAAGCTTCTAGTTTTTTCATGTAGCCTCTGAGAAAGGTCTAGTTGTACACATTCCCTTGTGGTTGCCCTCGAATGTTCCTAAGGGAGTCTTTTACCCCTTTTTGGGGGGGGGTAAATCAGTGTTAATTTCAATGCAGCTTTATGGATATGAATTGGCGCGACCACTTGGGGATATATCGCCAGGTGTTTGGCGCCAACTTAGTGATATATTGCCAAGCTAGCCACAAATTTGGCGAAAAAATGAGTTTTTGAATTTGTGCTCAATTTGGCACTATTGGCGATATTTTGCGAAAAATTCACTGAATGGTGTTAAAATCCGCGATATTTAGAAAATTAACCGTAGTAAAACGTTTTTTTTGTGTTGTTTCGTGGCAAATTAGGGGCGTAAATCTTGAATTAATATCTTGCTCACTCGAAGCGTTATTTTAACGCATAAGGCATCGACTAAGAAATTTACACGCAAAAGGAAGTACAGTGTAACAAGAAATAACTTGGGCGAAGTTTCAAACCAAATATCTGTAAATATTACTGAATTTTTAATGATATTGTGATGGGGAATCGATCCTAGAAAGCTTCTAAATAGGTGTAAGTAAGTTAGTTGAGATAACCATGATGGTTCGCAAACGATCTGCCATACTTGAATTTCATAAGCAAGAAACAAAAATATGTAGAATTTTTCAATGATTGAAAGTGGATAAGCACACGGTTTCCTACGCAATTAAAAGGTTTAAAAAACTCGAACATGGTGGTAACAGGTCAGGAAGAAGAAGAAAACACACATTTAACACATCTAGTAACCGGAAAGTGATCAAAAAGCGAGTTTAACGAAATCCTAGGATTTCAATGAGAAAGGTTGCTAGATGGGTGAAAATCTTTATAGAAATCACTCGTTTGATGATAATAGTTGAGCTTGGTCTTCTTCCTTACAAAATAAAAGAGGCCCAAAAGATAGCAGCGAAGAAAAAACGCACAAGACTTTAAAAAAGGAAAGAACCGTTAAAGCGGGCCGCAGGTAATCGATGGAAAACATTGGTTTTCACAGATGAAAAACTGTTCTCAATTAAACAAGCTCAAAATAGCCATAATGATAGAATTTTGTCAACAGAAGCACCTGGAACTTCTTGAATGATTGGCGGCGTCAAGAACCCCTATCTGCAATGGTTTGAGATGGAATATGTGCTAGTAGGGAAACACCACTTGTTTTTCTTGATCAAGGGATAAAAATAATCAGCAAACATACCGCACACCCATTTTGAAAGATGCTGTCTTACCTTGGTTGCAAAAGTTCTTTTAAGATGCTCCTTCCAACAGGAATTTTACCTGCACACAGAGCTAAAGACACTCAAGATTGATGCAAAACACATTTTCTGAACTTCATTGGAGCTCAAGAATGGCCCCCATATTCTCCAGATTTGAATCCAATGGATTATTCTGTTTGGTTTATCTTGGAGACAAGGGCCTAAACCTCATAAAACTTTGACATCCCTACAAGAATCCTTATGGAAGGAAAGGGATAAAATATCAATGAGTGAGTTGCGGCCCGTAGCCGAAAATTTTGTGACTCGTCTAAAGCTCTGTATTAATACTAACGGTAGCCAATTTGAAAACGGTTAAATATATTAGAAAAAATAACGTATTCATACTTATTTCGAAGTTTGGTCGCAATATTTTCATTAGCAACAGAGTGTAAAGTACGATGTTTGTGCAAGTTATTCATTGTCACCCTGTAGTGTGGGGTCCATACCAGATTTTTTTCTTGTCTTCCTGATCAGAGAACCATACGCCAAGGGTAATAAGGAAAAAAGTTTAAATGAGTAAGACTTAAAGAGCACCTCGAAGCGTATTTTTAACGTAGAAATTATCCCCACCCCACCCCCAAGGTTCTGAAGATAAAAAAAAGTTTTAAAATTGTGCGAAATTTTAGGACAAACTCCAAATTTAGAGACTTGGCGAGAAAATGATCAAGCAATTTCATTGTCTGCCTATACAATACATTTTTCTACTAAAACATGTGAAAGATATTTGCTATTACTCATTGAAACTCGCTAAATTCGGCGACTTTTATTAAAAAAGTCGGCAAAGTTTAAAACCTTATATTAAGACCTAACATGTTTTACAATGCAAGAAATTTTCATAGTTCACTATCCTATGGTTTCCTGGTAAGATCAATTTGTTTTTTGTCTTTTGAACTTAGAATGTGAACATATTTTCAAAAAAAAAAAATCAAGTAGGTATTCGTGTTCAAAATTAGTAATGACAGAGCAGAAGATGCGATTTAAACATACCGCCATTTCAGAAAAAGTGCATTTTGTTAAAATTAAAAAAAAATGTATATATAAAATTTTCTTTGCAGATAAATCACTGCAAATGTTGCGCTATGATACAAAAAAAAAGAAGAAAAAATGTGAAAGCTCTTACACTTTGAAAATTACGTTACATGCACACAATTAATTTTCAACCTACTTTAGCTTCTATGTCCCCCTTCTAAAAAGATGTAATTTACCTCGAGTAACAAGTAGTGTACGTCACAAAACGCTGCCTTTTAAATTAACCGTGAATATTGGTCGTAATAATGTCATATTTATTTTGTTCGATTACTTTCTCATACTTGAGATTTTTCTAAATGCAATGTATGAGACATGGGACGATATAAAAAGTTAGGTTTCGTGTTTTTTCACCTGTATTACTTTTCGCTTCAAATTTTAAATAGAGTTAATTGTAGAAAAAGCCACAGTTTTCAACTTTATTTTATATAAAATGGGCCATTGGTTTTATTTTTAACTAACCATTTTATCAACAAAATATGAACTTTTTTGATTGGTAAAAAAATAAGTTTCGCTTTGAAAAACAATTTTTTACCTCAGAAAATTAATAATTTCGAAAAGTTTCCATGTGTGCATCTTACTACAATCTGGATGTAAGATGGGGTTACTTTTATTTAAAATATTTTTTTGTAAAATAGTGTTTAATCATATGTATTAGATTAATTGAAGTTGAGGAAGAAGATATATAATTTGAAAACTTGCAATGATTGTATCAGAATGGAAAAAGTTTGACTAATAATAGTTTTCTTCATGAGTCAAACTCAGTATTTTTTCCCTAATTCTGTGTTTTTAAAAATAATTCGCTAAGTATGCAGACTTTTAAGTTTGAATCCTAATCCAATGCAAAAGCATTGATCCCTAACTTCTCCAAATGAAAAATTCCTGCATACCATCAAACAGCATTTCACTGCTTTTCAACTTCATCTATGCAGCTTTTTGGTTGGAGCTCTGCCAGCCATAATCATCAAACGTTCTGCGTACTGAAAAGAAGCGAAATAAGTGGTCTTGAAAGGAGAAAGAACTTTTCGGAAAAGTAAAAATGACAATACCACCAAAGAAGAAAATGCGTTCTTTTTAGATATATGGTGAAAGCCTTAAAATCAATGTTTACTAAGGTGAAAGGGAAACGGCACATTTCCTATTCATTCAGCGAGATATTTACGTTTTTTCTCAAAGATGTAAATATTTAATGCTATAAATTGAAATTTGTTTTTATTTTCGCAGAAAATAAAATTTAAACACATTTTACTCCTGATACAACACTTTAAAATTAAAAAATAAATAAATAAAATTATTTAAAAAAAAAAACAAGTAAAACTGCTTTATTTAAGGTAACGTTTCCTCTATTTAATAACCATCAGAATTAGAAACGCACACCTTCGAAATTGCTTTCGTTGTTTCTTTCTTTTTTTCCGAAGCTCCTACTTGCAAACTTAAATAGCACAAAAGAGCAATTTTAAACAAAAATTCAGCTGTGTTAGATTTTTGAGTTGTTTTAGTGTAAAATCTTCAAAACGGCAATTATAGTCTAAGATCCCACTTCGGTTGACCTACCCTCATCGAGTTTCCTAATAACTTATGCATAAAAATGTAGATAAACGTATTCCTAAAACGATGACATATGGCTATTTAAGACCAGTGATCCAATCATAGGGTTGTCGCTACTTGAAGTTCCAGTAGAGTTGAGTAAAACCAGTTTTCTGCAGGTATCTTTCATTTTTGCAAGAATCTGCAGTTTATCTGCCTGCATTTTTTTTTTTTTTTTTTTTAATTCTAAGCGTATCAAACTATCTCACAAATAACTCTTTTCCGGCTCAAAACTACATTTTCGGAAGAAAACGGTTATGTGACTAAAAAATAATGTGCTTTCCTAATTTATGTTTTAAAAAAATTCTGCAAAAAAAAAAAAAAAATGCCGAAATTTTGCAGCCTTCTACTAAATTTATTTTTTAACTTGAAGATAGCTGCAGAAAATATATAAAATGACTGCATTATTGAAATTTTAACATCATGACAGCCCTATGAAAGAAGCCCTTTTGCTTAATCAGTCTTATACCATCAACCATCAGTCTTATACCCTGCAACGCCTGAAGAACAACATCCGGCTTGCTATCACCAACATCCCATCAGTCGATATGCTTGAAAGAGTGCAACAAATCTAGGGTACATGAGTGCACCATTAACAGGGGCAGTTATTCTTCCCGATGTAGTTTTTAAATCTAACTAATATAAAAATTCAGAATGGGTACCATATCTTACAAAAAGTAGTAAACTGATACATGATGTACTTTTCCCTTAGTTGACTTTTCAAGTCTGCAAGTTTCCCCGCCGCACCCTGTACCGAGCTTATAACATTTCCGAATTATCTAAACATTATTTGTTGCTTGCATTTGTATTTAAGGTGTGTAATACAGTTTTTTAGTTTGTCCAGTCAGAAAAAATTGACATTGTTTACAGAAGTAGCCATTTTGTGTATAGATATGCACAGGGGCGCACCCAGGATTTAACTTAAGGGGGGCTAATTTCTGATATCAAGCACCCCTACCCCTTTTATATCCAGAGGCCATTGGATTAAAATTTTAAAATTGTGAAAATACCAAACTTTAATAGCTTACCCGATTTTCGAGATCTTTCCTCAAACATTTTTTGAAATTGAAGTTTTAAAAATGCCATTGTAGACCATCTTTGATGACGTTATGGAAATAGATGGAATGTGGAACTCTCCACAGGATATTTTCCCCGAAACTGAGCTTAGAGAAATGCGGTTCTATTGTTGTCGATGTTAAGAGTTCGGAGGCCTTCTTCAGAAAAGTTTTCAAAATTTGAAGTCTTAAAAATGTGGTTATAGTCCATTTATCGGTAGCCTTAGCGATAGGATTCATGTACTCTGCACCAGCAGTTTTTCGTAATTAAAGTTCCAGAAACGAAATTTAAGGCCTTTTATCATATTATTTAGTGGGAGGAGGAGGGGGCTTTTTTTAATTTTTTGAAATTAAAGTTTTAAAAATAAAACTGTAGGCCATATTTGATAATGGGGCTCGCTTTTCACCTTCGGAAATTTTTAGAAATTTATGTTCCAAAAACCAATTATTGAATGAATAAATGAAGTGAAAAGGGGCGCCCCTAAGGCAGCATGAGCACTGTGACCACAGGTCTATTGTACTATCCCCGTTAGAACCCTTAGTAGAGCCCAATAGCTGAGATGAACTTAAGCAGATGTCGACCAGGAATGCTAGACAGTTCGTGGGGATCTAAACAATGGTACCCCAAATGTTCAAACTTGTAGGTAGAATTAAAATCACATTCTCACAGAACATGTCCTGAACTTTCATCTGCCTCTAGGCAGCCTCTGCAAGCTGGGTCATCAGTGATACCCAACAAGTTTAGGTGTCTATTAAGAGAAGTGTCCGGTGAGAAGTCCGATGGACATCTTAATCTCCTTTCTGCTCAGACGATCTTCAATGAGGACATACAGACTTTCTCCCGGAATTTTTCAAGACTTGAAGCTCTAAAACTATAAATCCTTTCTAACTTTAAAGGCCGAGAAAAAAGAGAGGAATTAGGTTCGGATACCCCCTTCATCCCATTTTCTTAGCTACTTCTTTTTAAATACTTTTATTCCAAATCAAAATGGAGAAAATAGGAAACGATTTTTTTAGTTACAATTTTGGTTTTCTGTACTGAAAAAAATTTAAATTTCCTCCCAGTGCCTTGATTGGTTAGAAGTACAAAAGTTTGTGGCTTGAGTGTAAGTTTTTTTTTTTTTTTTTGATTAATTTGTTTATTTTACAAAGATATTCTTCGGTCACTTTTTTCTGTTTTTTCCCCTCTTCCTCTTTTGTACTTCCTTTTATTTTAATACCATTTTATATTCTTTATAATCTGTTTTAACTTTTTATCTGTTTTCTTGTTGCTCGAGCATGTTTCTCAGAAAATCAGTGGCTGGCTAATAATGTCGCAATTGCCCCTCTCCCCCTCCCCGGCCACAGGGGGCTTTTATGAAATAGATTCAAAAAATGTGCATGACAAATGTTTTATAGAATTCTGTTTTTGGTAGAAAGGAGCTTTAAAAATTTCATTATGACGAATTCCTTCATACCTGTAATTCGCCACCGCGAAACATCATGATTTTCCATGACAAATCCTCGAAATTAAAATTATTTTGGTTTTGATGGTGAGACGCTCTGTGATTTGAAGTTCCATTTTGCTGAGGCTCCATTCTCGTGCCCCATGCGTCTGTACATGTACAATGAATGATTTAATTGAAAGCAACGCCTTGGTTTATTGGAAATTGTAGATGAGGGGGAGCACGGAGCGGTCTTTTATAAGTGAGAATTTCCCCACTTTCCCCTAGACTTTAAGAAAGACAAGGTATATGTTATACGTGTGCGTATTTGTTATTTCAATTGGATTCAAAGCGTAGTATATATTGAGTTATTAATGACTTGAATCTTTTCTGACACCGTGAAAAAATTTAAAATGTCGTTGATGCTTAAGACCTTCAAGTCCAGTTTTTTCATAGGGGGAGCTTAAGCCTCCAAAGCCCCCTCCTGGGTGCGCGCCTGGATATGCACTTTAATGTTGAAAAATTCATGAACGAGTGTCACTAAAACACCATACCCGGCCGAAACCCGGGCAGGGCCGGGTACCCGGCTAGTGCAACATATTAGGAAACTCGATGAGGGAAGGTAAATCTAAGCCAGATCTTGTACTTTGAGATTTCTGGTACCACGTGAGGTTTTTTCGTTACCACGGATGCAAATGTGACCACTTTTACGTAAAGCCTATATTACAGGATGCACAACTACTCTCGTAGACGTTGACATAAACCTTTTAAAAGACAAATAAAGCGTTGCCCTGGCTTATGGTAGGTTTATTTTATTTCATATTACCTATTTATATACATTTTTTGAGTTAAGCTGCACTATTTCTTGTGGACTCTCGATGGTTTGTAATTTTATCTACCAGTTTATAGGCAATCTCAGCTTTAATGAGAGGACTCCTGCCTGCAGCTAATTTATTGACTATTTAAAATTTATTTGCAACAGCAAGGAAAAAACTGCATTCTACAGGATGCCTTAACTTAACTGCTGGTATATTCGTATGTGACTTAGAGTTTATACTGAAGAACTTTACAGTGTAATAGTTCCAAGCTACTACACTGTTTTACAAATCAAAAGCAGCTTTGCATCAAATATATTTTTGAAACGTTTGGACCATAAAGAATCCCAGAGCTCTGCATTTTTAACGGCCACTCTGGAAAGCAGGCTACACAGCTTGACATTTGTAAAAGTATCTTCTTGTATAATTTCGTAGTTTTCGGGATCGTTATTGCATTGCACGCAACATCGAAGATTTTTCAAATTTAGAAAAGCTATTTTTTCAAACTCTTTGACATTGGCCTTTTTCATAAGTTTTTTTATGCGTCGATATTCCCTTACTAAAGTTGATAAATTATTACCATCTCACAAAGACAACTTGATCAATACATCTCAATCCATCATCTAGAAAGACTCGATGACGAATGATTTTACGAGATCGACAATTGGGCTTTGAAAGCCCTTCAAATATGCAAACTATCAATCTTGCATGAAAAGTATTATCTTCTACTACAAATTTGAAAAAAAAAAAAAATTACGAATTCTTTAGAGCCATAGTTTTAATAAGGTTTGCTCCAAGTCTCAAGAATTTACTTATACATTGATGACATCAAAATAAGGTAAATTGAATCATAAACAACCGGTTTGTAGTTACACACTATCATTAAGCAAGATTTTTACAGGTTTAAAATTTCAGAAAATAAGAGTTTGTGTGTACCTTCTTCGCCTAAAATTGATTCTTTTTAAAAATATGAGTATGAAAGACACGTACGAAAAAAAACTGATGATACTGATTTTTAAAACTCTGTAGAGAATTTATTTGTCACAAATTTTAAGATAATCTTTTTTAAATGCATCTTTACAAGGAAGTTCATTCTTAAAACTTTAAGCTTAACAACCAATAAATTTTCACCAAAATTTCGCAACTCTCATTTTTACAGAGGTGAAGTTCCAACTTTTCCTTCCTTCTTACAATAATCATCCTAAGATAACACTGCAA
This sequence comes from Uloborus plumipes, assembly GCA_038373865.1. NCBI lineage: Eukaryota > Metazoa > Arthropoda > Arachnida > Araneae > Uloboridae > Uloborus > Uloborus plumipes. Next base: position 44,684 of record JAXGGA010005093.1, read on the forward strand.
TCATTTTAAGGATTTCGGAAAAGCAGTGTCGTCTTTATTTTTTACTCCTTTAATAGGTCCCTTTGATAGAACTCCTAAAGTAGAAAAGGGAAAATTATTTCAAAAGAACATTTACAGATGAGGCATGCGTTCTTAAAATTTTGCGAGCGAACGTTTTCTAATTTCGGAAATGAAAGATTTTTTTGCGAGTAAATTCTAATCAGATGAAAGACGGAGTAAAGTCTGGGATCCTAACGGGATCAAAGATATGAAACATATAAGTTTATCGACTTAATTGGAAAGAAAAACAGATGTTCTGTTTCATATCTAGCATGGATAGTCTTTGAAGTTTCAACTTTCAGAGTACTAATCTGCAAAAAACAACATTTCACGAGGCGATGCATATTTTGGAATTCAATTCCCAGAAGCAGCTAATCATATTATGTTGATCAATTTAACTCATACTCACTGCATTAGTTCAGTAAGCAGTATAGCTGAGAACATAAATAAACTGATTATTTAAAATGGTTGAAATACATATTTTGACGTGATTTCAGCGAAATGTATTATAACAAGGCAGTTAAAGTATTTTTTTACCTGATTGCATTTAACAAGGTTATAAACCATAATTGGGTCATTCCATGTCAAGTGTACGAGGCGTCCCCACTCGACCCCCTCCGATTTTGATGAAAATTTTTTTTGGAAGTACATATAAGATTTGCATGAAGCCATACCAAATTATAGCTCCATAAGTCTTATGATTCAGCCAATGATAATTATTTAGTAAAATCCTCTTTTTGTGTCTTGAAAAAAATGACCAAATCGTCAAGTTTGCGCTTTTATTGCTCGCGACCTAGGACGATTATCAGGCTCATATTTGGTGATTCTAATCACTGTTTAGGGTAGAATAGCCTACTTTTGAAACAAAAGCTCAATGCACTGTAGATTTTTTGTAGTTTGCTGCCAAAGTTGGTAAAAAATCGTATTTTGGCAAATTTTGACCATAGGTTATCAGCTTGTATCTGCCGAGAGAATGATTTTCTGAAGCTAATTCTTTCTTCATTTGTAGCCTTATAGTTTTTCCGAAAGGTGTGCAAGTGGCATCTTGATAGCTCAAATAATTGCTGAATTATGCGAGTTGAAATTCCAGTCAAAAAATCTTTTTCTCAATTTTGTCTCAATTTCAAAAAGCAATATCTCAAAAGGGTCATCTTGAATTTCAATTTTCTTTACATCATTGCAAAGAGCATACTTTTCTTAACTAAAAACCGTTATTCTTATTTTCAAGACAAATCAGTTTCAAGGGGATATTGCAGATCAAAAATGTGTACGTTATTCCACGCGAAATCAAAGAAAAAGAGCCTATTTATGCCGTTTTTACGCATGCATGGCGCTTAAGAGTGTAGATACATAGTTTTGAAAAAACTGCGCTATTTTCTGGATTACACCTTTTGTATGATTATCATTAAAATGCCCTAAGATAGCCTAAAATTATGCAAATAACAACCTTAGAACCATGGAGTAATTTACTATAAAGCATAGAAATTCAAAAAGAAAAAAGATGATGTTTAAAAATATACACTTTTTCATCTACAACTTTCCCCTTTTTTTCTTTTTTTAGAATTACGTTCCAAATTTTTTAAGAAAAAGGAAAAAAAAATGCAAGCATACTTGTCACAGACATTCCCTAGCAGCATCATCTCATCGGCCGATGATCGGCCATTCATCGAAACCCGATGAAATTTTCATCGGCCGATCATCCAATATGTCTCATCTGCCAAGCAGCAAAATTCGATGAGAATACGATGAGATTTGGAGCAATTTATGAGCAGAACAGTCCCGTGCCGAGGAATTACATCGGGAAACTTGATCGGAAGGATATCGTTTTCCGATGGAATATAGCTCATCTTATTTTCATCGGGAAAGTTGATCGGAAGGATATCGCTTTCCGATGAAAAGTAGCTCATCGAAAACCGTGCTTGGATACTGATCGGAACGATGCCATCGTGCGTTACAGGATCAGTTTACGAGGAGTTTGTTGATCGGCCGAGCAAAATCCGATGAGTTGATGCTACTTGGGATTTATTCATAGGTAATAAATGCATCAGACAAAATATAAACAGAGTTTCTATTAGCAATTTAACATTCAGTAGAAATGTGTTATCCTAGTTTATTAATTCTTGGGTAATACGTTAAGAATATACTCATTTTGGTGGTTAAAGCTTAATTGATTTTTTTTCTCTGTATCAACCAACAATGCTTATTGCGAGGAAAGTAAGTAGTTCTTGGATGCTGTCAAAATATGGTTTTGAACAAAGCTCCTCGTAACTTTATGGAGTTTGCCAAAGCACAATAAAAATATATTTAAGGTAGAAAAGAGAAATTAACTTTTGTCTAAGGATAGCTTAAGAGTTATCGGTTCCACTTATAAATTTTATTTATTTTATGTTTTATGATTTATTGTCGGGGAAACGGGCAGAAATACATTAACCCTGAGGATTAAATCAAACAACGTGCTCTACTCGATAGCTCAAAACGATAAGACAGTTTTGAACTTGAATCTTCATAAAACCATTCTTTCCTTAATGATTTGAGGTAAAGGTAGTTGTTTTTAGCACTCCGTACACTAGCTTTATATGATAGACGATGCATGTAATGATCGAGTACGATATTTCAGCTTTGTATCATGAATATTTAAATTTCTTTTAAACTATACAAAGTGAGGAAAAATAAACCCCATAAAACCGAGTTGAATCTGATATTTATTTCAACAGCGAAAATGTATAGCCAAAAATAATTTTTCAATTACATTTCAAGCTTTATTACTAATACTGGGGAATTTTTCGGTGGTTTTTTCTTTCTCTCGCTACATTTGCAGGAAGCAATTTGGCGATTTTTTGCCAGATCTACAGTCAGAACTCTGATTTTCTCACCAAATTTAGCTACTTAACTTGCAATGTGGTTCAAAACTAAGCGTCTAAGCCTAGCGATTACATGCGATGATTTATTTGATGTTATAGAATTTAACAAAATTTGGCTGCTTTTCACAATTTTGTGCCTATAAAAATATGCTTCAAGGCTTCCATAGAAGACAGTATTGTTGATTTAACTAAAGAAAACACAAGTAAAACATTTTGTATTGAATTTAATTATAACCGTTAGATCAGAGCGTTAATTACAATGTTTGAGGCTAAACTTAAATCGTCTACTTTTAATGCTCTTCATACAACATTTTCCCTTAATAAGCTCTACGCATAATCATTTTTTCTGATAAATCCTTGCTCCGAGTTGGTTAAAAGTTTTCGAATATTTATTCATGTTTCATAGTGATCTCAAATGTATGCGTGACGATCAGCCACATGTCGTATCTTTATGTCATGTCACCACTCTATTATTACCTCAGACAAATATTCAAAGTTCGGCAGCTACCGTGCTCATGTTACTTAATATTATTAATGAACGTTTGCATGCTACTGAAACAAGACAAGATTCAGATTTGTTCTATGGTTTTAACCAGCATTTCCGGATGATTTTACTTAAGCATGATTCATTTACATGCTTAAACGATTTTTCTTCTCTTAAATACTTTTCAATCACATTCTCTCGTGACTTCAATTACGCTCTGCCCCAAAACTTTCTTGGATTTCAGTTATCTGATTTATTTACTGCTAATGAACTTTTCATTGTTCTTTTCTTTTTGTATTGGAATGGTGCTTAAGAAATATATGTACAGATCAAAAGGTTACCTGTGGCATTGTTTCTCAATTTTTTTGCTCACTGGAAAACTTTTCTAATATACAGGGTGTCCACTCCAATCGTGGACCAATAGCTAATTTCTAAACCGTTAGAGATAAGCATATAGTTTATTTGGGAAAAAATCTCCAAATTATGAAAGGAATTTTGTGTCTATTCAATGTTTTTCAAAAAATCAAATTTTGAAAGAGTTACGAAATTTAAATTTTTAAACAGCCCCCCAGTCCTATCAATCATATTTAGTAAAACATTCTTGACACTGTAACGTTTAAAACTAAAAAAAAATCATTCTTCTACGACAAAAATTGACCGAGTTATGACGGTTTGAAAAATCAAGATTTTGCATTGTTTCATGACGTCATCGAGAGATCGCTTAAGGGACCGTATGCGAAATCCTTCAAAATCTTGATTTTTCAAAACGTCATAACTCGGTCAATTTTTGTCGTAGAAGAGTGATTTTTTTTTAGTTTAAAACGTTACAGTGTCAAGAATGTTTTACTAAATATGATTGATAGGACTTGGGGGCTGTATAAAAATTTAAATTTCGTAACTCTTTCAAAATTTGATTTTTTGAAAAACATTGAATAGACACAAAATTCCTTTCATAATTTGGAGATTTTTTCCCAAATAAACTATATGCTTATCTCTAACGGTTTAGAAATTAGCTATTGGTCCACGATTGGAGTGGACACCCTGTATATATAAATATATATTCTTTAATATTATTTTTTAAATACAAGTCTCAAAATGGTTCACTTTTAATAAAAGCAAAAATTATTTGAAATAATATTTAGTTATTAAAAGATTTAATGAGATGAATAGTAATTGCTTCACTATTACAAACAATTCAAATGTTTGGTTGTATGGAAGATGACTTCTCCTACCTGGTACAACAGAGACAATTGCGATATTTGGCGTACGTTATTAGTTAAGTTGAGAACCTTGCTTCAATATAGGTTGTTGTAACAAGTGACAACAGCATCCTGATAATTGATTACATTCATCTCAAAACTGCAACAGAAGTCCCAAACAAAAGCGTCGATTTACATTTCGATTGCAAGGATGCGTCAAACGTCATTTCTGCAAAAGTCTCATAATCTCATACCGACACACCGACAGTAACTGTAGTTTGATCCTGAGCAAATTTTGATATTTTTCTTGCTGCTTGTCAAGAAAATACTACATTAACCGCTTCAATCAAACAGCAGTTATAGCTTTTTTTAAGTGAATAATTTGGTGTAAAAGAACAAATACGAGTTTCTCGAAATCCTTGAGAAGTCTTCGTAGAGCCCTGGGGCTCCATAAAGTACAATTTAATAATTGTTAATCAATGCAGTTGTAAAAGGTGTACTCGCTTCACTGCTGATCAACTTTCCTGAAATTTCCTGTAATCTAAAGCTAGAGACTAAAAATATTTAATAGTGGCCAGTGGCCAGTAACCTCTAAAAAGTCAGTGGCCACTTTGGCGTTGTTGGTGGCCACTTTGAACCGTGTACCAAAACTATAATTGTACTTTACTTCATTCTGCACATAGTAATATTACATAATGTGCTTACATTTATCCCAACTAAATCACTATAGAAAGAAAAAGGTTTAAAGAAACTTAAACCTTTTTTTTTTCGAAAAATGAAATTATTTATTTTGAAATCCAAATAATACGACATTATGCAAATAAAACAACATCTAAACGCACATGCAGACTTTAAGTCGTAATATCTTATTTCTTATGAATATTTCTTATTTATAAGAAACTTATAAATATTTCATTTAATTTGCTGATTTATCATAAATATGATCATCTTTAAATATTTTCCAAAAAATTTTTATTGCATTTTCTAGAATGATAGTGTGTATTTAGATGTTTTGTTTAGCAGACGAGTCGATTTTTCCCCTAAGTTAACATTGGCCGCTAGTAACGATGCTGGTGGTGTTTTCCTTTCCTAATCGCTCGATGCATCTGCATTTGTTTTGTTCAGAAAAAAAGTGGGTTACCAGTTTCGCAATCAATATCACATTTTACAGTCGCCAAATAATTCTAGTCGCCACTGGCAAGTGGAGACCGCTAATCTTATCCTTTTTCTGTAGTCCCATTTAAAAATCTCGAAACTAAAAACAAAGGTTTCGGTATTGAACTTTTGTTTTCATACACTCAAACAGTTCTTGGATTTCATATAATTATTTTAAAGCAAATATTTAACTTTACATACAAGAAAATGTACGCAATGAATCTTTCAGCGCAAAATACTCAAAAACTATAGATTTCTCTATTTTTTCTAAAGTATTATAAATGCATTTTTTCTTAGAACAAATATAAAACCTCTTCCTTGTCATTCTTTCGTGAAAGTGATGGATGCATTCAATTAAAAACATTAACTTTTAAATCGTTCTTTCATGCATTTGATTTCCTCCCAATACGCTGCGCTCAAATTTACCCATTGATTCAAAAATGAAACACGGAAAAGAAACATTACTTTCGAAGATAAAAGTTGAGTAGTTTTCCGGATGTATTCATGCGGACGTCATTTTATTCCTTGATTATGTTCTTTGCCAAGTTACTGAAATAAAAAAGACGCGAGAAAACTTAATTAAAAAATCATAACATGTGTTCAAAACGTATTTCGCCCGACAATCGGCTTAATTGCATTATTAATGACTTTTGCAGAAGTTATAATGAAGTCATATTTCATATCCTTCGTTATTTGTTTCAGAAAATAATTATCATTCAGGAACAGCAGGACTAAAGTTTACACGCTGTTTGTTTTGGAGAAATCTTTTGTATTTTTGCAATTAAAAAATAATAGTGTCTGCTTATCAGGTAGTCGCATCAGCTTTTGTTTTTGTAATGTTTCTATGATGACATGCGTTTTGAATTGTGCTAAAGTGATGATGAGTTTTGTACTAGGTTAAAAAAATGAAACTTCGCTATCGTTTAAAATATATCCATAAATTCAAACACACTAGTAATACTTTTTATTTTTCTTAAATTAAGTTTCAAGGTTTGTTTACCAAAACAAATTCGTACGAAATTGTATTATAGTGAAGAAGAAAAGTTACATTACAATAAAGTATATTAAGAACGTTTATAATGAGAAATTGTAAATATTACGGTACATTTACAAGCATAAAAAGCATATTAAGTGCGATAAACCCTGCGTAGTATAGCAAATAGCTTGTGAAAAAAAAAAAACAACAACTATCTAAAACACATACACTTTTATTTGGTACTATGTTTAGGGCTTCTTGCCCTTACATGCGATAGCGTTAGCTCGAATCACAACAACGAACGATGGAACGATGCCAATCCGCAATTTATCGGCCAATGTGTAAAAAATTAGTATATGATATATTTTCATTAAAAACAAGTTGTAGTACGTATTAAAATATTCCATGTAATTCTTTTTTCTCAGAAAATTTAATGCTTAGAAGAAGTTAAACTGAAAACGTTTTAAGGAAACAGTATTATTCTTTGCTCTACAAATGTATGCTAATCTCAAGCGTTAAGTGACTCAACTACTCAAAGTGATAAACCAAGTGAGAGGTCGAATGGTATCGGTACGTAAAATACATCGTAAAGTTATTTACTAGTCTACTTATAGGCTCCGAAGTAAAGTCACAGCGCAAGGAATTGGAAATCAGTGTGTTTGTGTGTACACTTCCAATGATTGGTATCATTAGCTAACATGGTTTCGGTCAATCAATTGCGGATTCTTCTGTCGTGGTAGGTGATAGGTCGTCGCGCTAGTGACATGGATGCTGAAGAATTCCATTGGTTGAAAGGATAGTACTAACGGATTTGTTTCTTTGCCAATAATAGTTCTTGGAAGAACGTGACCTTTCAGATTGTGTTACGGGAATGTTATTGTAGTCGGTATATTTTGTGAAAATATATTTGAATATTTATGTATTCGTTTCATTATTTTGTTTGTTTATTTATTATTTTGTTGAAAATTTTAAATGTAGATGAAAACTAGTGGTTTTCCACTTTTTTTTTCAATCTATACAATTTCAAATTTCAGATTTAACCATTTTACTTTAAAACCGTATCACTTCCAAAGTTTCTTTATTCTTTTTAAAGTAGAGTATTATTAACTTTTAGAAGTATGCTACTCAATATTTAAAACGCAATCTCGTGGAAAAACAGTATTAATAATTGTAAATTACCACTGTAACATTAAATAAGGATTGCAGGCTTCGCGCTGCGTGTTTTTTCACGGTATGATGAGGTAAAGAAATGCTACAATCTGAAACAGCAGTGGTTGCGTAATTTAATAGTTTATTTTAGCGATGTATTCTAAGGTATGTATCGCAAATATAATGACGCACAAAAAGTCCTATTGATGCATTAACTTTTTTTTATTCAATGATCAAGAAAGAAAACATCTTGAATGTTATAAGAAATAGGATATAGTTTTCCTTTATATTGTATCTCGGAGTCAACCCTAATGTAAGTCCATTTTCGTAAATTTTCAGGAGAGAGTAAAAACGTTTGTCTGATCCATACAAAGTATGGCACTCACGCAGGTCTCAAATTTAGGAGAGAGAGGGCAGGGGAGTCAATTGCCAATCTCCCCACCCTCCGGCTTTGGAAAATCAATCTATTTACATGTAAGATGTATGGTTTTGCTATTTTTTTACCATTGACATTGGAACCACACCCTTTGCCACCGCGCCCCCTGGAAAAATTCGAAATGATGGGCCTGGATTTACGCTCTTTTAATGTTGCTAATTAATTGTGAAATAAGTTGTTTTATAGAATAACGTTCTTATGGGTCAATGCGGGATGATATTCTGCATACAATGCAGTAAATATGCGAAAATCGCCATTTTAGGACTTACGTTAGCCTGGCTCTGAGGTACTGAATAGTTATCGTAATAAGAAACTGCCGTTTGAAAAAATAAGGTCTATTGAATTTAATATTGTGCTTTCTAAAGATGTCTAATGAAAGAGGGAAAATTTCATCGCATGCTAAAAGCAGATTTAAAAGCATAAAAAGTACATTAAAAATCACGGTACGAAATATACTTTCTGCCCCATTAATCCCGTGCACGAAGGTAAAACATAACAGCACTTATGCCGTGAAAATCTCTGCACCTAACGCTTCATGTCCACCCAATAGAATAACTAACTATACAAAAGCATACATATAAAATAAAGAATAGATTCATATTTTTGAACAAGAAACATGTGCTAGTTTTAATATTTTTAATGCAATAAAGTGCTTCAAATAAACCATGTTTTAAGATTATATTTTTGTCACTTACTTTTTTAAGGGAATAAAAATAAATAATTCACCTCGAATGGGGGCTGTTTCCTTCAGTCAATAGTACTTTGACACACTGTAAAAATATATGCTGTTTTTACAGTATAATGCAACTACTTTAATAGTAACAAACTGTAAAAGTTTTTAATATTACAGTAATAAACCGTAAAATTGCTCATTTTGCACTACTAAACTGTAAAATTGCTACTTTACGGTAATAAACTGTAAAACCGCTATTTTTACTGTTTATTACTGTGCATTTTACAGTTTCAATTGTAACCTCTGCTGCCAGTATTATACTGTAAACACAACACTTTATTTTTTCAGTGTACTTTTAGTCTTTAATATTGATAGAATAAGCAAAAAATAAATAACAATAATGATTATAATATTAGTAAGAAAATATTTTAATTCTGATAGCAGCTTCTTTTTAATTGCTTTTTTTGAATTTCAGATTGCTCAAACAAAATGTCTTTCCTAATCATTTTAGCCGCTTAGAGACTGAAACTGTTCGTGCATGTTATTTTAAAAACCACGCCCCCTTTATAAATTAATGGCATTATTGAAACAATTCATCAAACACAGCTTTGTGGAAAAAGAAGTTGAGGATAATTTTCTTTTGATATTGTTTGGTGGAACGTTTATCACTTGCTACATTTTATTTGCTTGTTACCCACCGATGTCATAAAACGATGTAGACTCTAGACACCTAGCTCTAACGTTCAACGGTCACACACAAAAGAACTGCATGAAAATAAGTGCTTCACACAATTTTATGATATTAATGATTAATTTAGAAACTGATCAAACAACACAATCAACTGTTTAACCCTGGGATAACACCCAAGACACTTAGAAAATATTTTGTCCTAATGTGCTTTAAAAAGAGCAAATACGTTGTTCAGATGACAATTGGTTAACCAATGACTTTACCTTTCTTTGTTTCATTTTGAATTAAAAAAGAACAAATATGAAAACACGTTAACTAAAAATAAATAATGAAAAGGTTTAAAAAAATAAAGTGGTTCTTCTTCTTTTTTTTAAGTTAGAAGAAACATGAACGCATAACGAAGACTAATTAACTTGTAAATGAATATTTTTGACAATATTCAAATAAAAATAATAGCATTTATTAAATTAGTAAATGTTAAACCTCATTGTTCTTTGTGTCTTTTCCAGGCCTTTATGGAGAAAGCCATGGTTTCGTGCAGAACATGATGTACGACCCTTTTTATGGAGACTTCTTTCTAATGGCTCCAAATGACACAGCAGCTGTGCCCCACTGGTGGGATGGGGCGGAACCACTATGGGTGTCTGCTGAAAAGAGAGGGCTCAGGACCGCCCTCTACTGGTGGGACGGTTGTGAGGCAAGTACGAAAAATTGTTCTGAAACTAAGAAAAAAAAACGATTGTGAATAAGATTTTTACTCTATTATTTACTACACTAAAAAATGTTGGATAGATAAAAAATAGGCGGAATTTAAAATGCGTTGATCTAACATTTATGTACACAATTGTTCAAAATTAACAAGGCTTATCACAAATTTGACTGAAAATGTGCATATATTTTAAAATTATAATATCATTTGTTTTTTCAATTTAATACCGTTTACACCGGTTAATTGATTCAGCCGCTTTAATAAATCAAATAGTCAAAACCGGAACATTAGCCTGCTGTATTGAGTTAGCTGCTTAAATGGAATAAAAAATGTGTAGAACAAACGTGTTCATATAAGCGGCTGCCAATGTAGTACATTAGAAGCCGATTAATTGAATCAAATCACCAGACAATATCCAACTGTATTGAATTAGCCGCTTTATTAAATCATCCGCTTTATTAAATAAAGACTCTTTAGAAAAAATTGATTCATATAAGTTGCGGCCACTACTTAGCAAAATAATGTGTGCTAATTTTTCTCTTATTCATTCCTTCAGGTGGAGATTAGAGGTATCAAAGCTACCTACTGCCGAAAGTACAAATATGTGGGCAACTCCTGGTCTACTGTTAATGAAGACACTAGAGAAGCCTTGCTGACAGCACTGGGACAGTTAGCCAATAATGAAATACAGCTCGCACAAATTTATTATGAGCCTGTTGATTTTTACGGTAAGCAGCCTTATCGACTATCATTTTGACTATAAATTGTATTTATATATTAATTTATGTAAAACAGTTCAGTGTCTTAGTTAATAAGTTTATGTAGTTCACCTCAAAGCTGTTCGTGTGTTAGAAAGGAAATTCGAGACGTTTTATTTACGGACTGTTTTTTTTTTTTTTTTTTTGATAAAATGTGTTTTGATGTGCTTTCTGTTTTTAATTCTTTTTTGAAAGCAATTAAAGATTTTTTTGGAAGGAATATATTAGCTGCATTGTTTAAAAGATGCTACAACTTTATTCATTCGTTTATTTACTTTTTATGTAACTATTTTATAGCTAAGAGAGTTATATTTTGATTTTAGAAAAATCAGCTTTATATGCCTAAAAAATACGTTTGACATAATTTGCAGTCTTACATAATTTAGAGAATATTTATCGAACGTCGACGCTGGTATGCGGGACAGTAGGCTTGTTTAGCTCTTGAAAGAACTTCTTGTTAACAGTCTTCTATCAAATTTCTCAATTTTAAACTTTCTTTTAAATCCAAAGTTATTTTTATTAAAAAAAAAAAAAACTTCTGTTAAGGTATTACAATGAACTGCACTAGCTTTTTAAATATTTAATGGCTTTAAAATATATTTTTATTCAAATTACTTTCCAATTTAAAAAAATAACTTAATTTAATGAACTATATATTCTGTCGGAGGACACACTTAACTGCTTTATAAATTGCTGAGCATTGTTTGCGTAAACTTGATTCTGATTAGTTGTGTTGTCTTCAGTTTCTTAACACTTTTTTTATTTTGACAAACTTTTCTAAAGATACAAAAATGAATCGTTTAATAAAACTATTGAGCTTGCGTTTAATTTCTAAAAAGTACTTGAAAACGTTTTTATAGAATAAATTTCAGTAAAAATTCAGGAAAAATTATTAATGGCCCTAAGAAAGGACCATTGGGATGGATACAATCTTTTTTAAAATCCTTTTAAATATGCAAAATGCAACATATGCAATCTTTGTGAAACATTTATTTTGATTTAGTAAATGAATAACAAACTCCTTCAGAATGAAACTAGGCAAAAACGAAAATACCAAACAAAATTTCCTTATAACTCTTTATCTAAAAAAAAAGCTCCTTGTATGAATTCTTAGTGCATGTGTTGTTGATCATGTTTCGCTAAATAACCTTTTGGCCCTTGTCTAACCATGATTGTATGAAGTTATTTTTTACATTATTTAGCATGCGTATCACTCATATCATTTGAAGCCATGCAAAAATGCGATAGTTTCTATTTAGCATTATGTAACCAATGATAAAGTATGTGGCGCATGCAATTGCTAATCACTCCTTAAATTATTCCTAGTAGTGTAAAAATTCAGCACTTACATAAAACATCTTGATAACCAATAAGAATGCAAAAAAATTAAACTTAACTGACACTAAAATTTTGTTAATTTATTGGTTTTATTTTTTTTTCATTTATTTATCTAGCTTTTCTTTCCTTTTCGTAAGTTTTATTGTATTTTTTATTTCCTTTCATATTTTCTTGTTTTAAAAATTTTTAGTTCACACTATCTTAAAGAAACAAATTTTGTGCTAGAAATTACTGTAAAAATAGCAAAAGCAAGAAAAAAATTGAAATAAAAAAATACAGTACTTATTTTCAAATATTCTAAGATGTATTTAATCAGTTTATTGATTACACGTTTCTTATTTCAAAACATTTAACTCAATCATTAAAACGGACATAGACACAAAATTTTAGGAAGTATTACGGTTTCTTTAAATTATAAGGTGAAACGTAATTTAAAAAAAGTTACTAAGAGTTAGAGACTGGTTCTAAAATCGCAAATGAATGAAAAATCACTGCTGCATGGGAAAAAACGAGGTATGTGGGCATGCACACAACAAAGAACTTGCTTTTTTCTTCGCTTGTCAACTGCCTCCTTTTTTTTTCTTTCTGCTAATACTCTAATAACCATATTTTTTCATATTCAATGTAATCAATGTGCTATGAATCCTATAAAAATTTCATAGGATTATTTACAAATTAATATGTTTTTCATTCATGAGGGAATTTCATGGGAGTGAAAATCAAAAGTAAGTTCATGGAATTCTGAAAATCAACAGTGCAAATTAAAACTTACGCATTAAGGAAAATACATTTTTAATAAATAGAAAGAATTCCCACCAGCACTCGCAAGTATAAATTTCACGACTTGTGAAGGCTATTTCAAGACTTACAAAACCTTCTTCGTGAATATTTTCGTAAATTCAACCAGCTGGCGAGAAAGGACGATGTTAGAATGCATAAAAATACAGTCGACAGTTTTTAAATGACTTATTTTTTGTGGTTCCAAAGTGACGGAAATGTAGGCCTGGCGATGAAAATCCTAAAATTCATTTGTGCCGCATTTAGAACCAGGCTTCGTACTGCATTGATTTTGAAACGAAAATAAAATGATAACTAAAGAATAAAACAGTATATATAGTATGTGGAAGATAATAGTAATTTTAAGATACTTTCAACTAAAATAAAATATACCAAAAGAATATAATAAAATACGGACTTCCATTTCAAGGTTTCGATCTGGTTTATTAAAAAAAAAGACCTAAAACTCTTCTTTCCTGCAAAAGACATGAGTTATTCAGATTAACACAGCCCAATGATAAATTCGTTGGGAGTATATATTCAAGCGCAGGGCAGGACGGCGTCAGTTTAACTGAATTGAAGAAACGCACACTGCAGATGCCGATGTTTCTTGAAGTGGCAACGTAAATTAATCCTAAAAAACAGTAGGGTGTCATACGTCCACTATTACTTCAAGAAACCGATTCCAGATTTTTTTTTCCTACTTGCGCATGATAAGAGCAGCAAAACAATCTGACATCGTGTTATTAAATTTCCTTTCCCGCTACGGAAAACCAAAAGCTTATGACATTTTTTCCCTTCGAAATCTTATTGTTTTCGCAGTATTTTTTCGTTGGGCGAACAATGAATTTATGAGAACATCTCCAACTTATTCGTGTCTTTTAGCAGTCGCATTTGTGTGATTCTACATAAGTTAGAAAGCATGTGTTCTACACTAATAGTTGTATTATGCTTATCATGTTTTAAAAGCTCTTTTGTGGACACTTTAAGACGTCTTTAGCACTAAAATTTCAATATTTAAGTTTTAAAAAAGTAGAATGTTTTTCTTTATTAAAAAAATTTAGTAAAATCTCATTGGTTTGCCCACACCCATAGCAAAAACACCTACGTTAAAAAAAAAAAAATCTTCTGGAATAGCTTTCGGAGACTAATGTTTATACACTGGCGGAAAAAAATCCCAACACCAAGAAAAAATTGCCGTAGAGTAATGAAATTTGGGTAATGTAATTGTCCAGTTAACATGTTTAATTGATTAAATGTACAAGATCACTGGCTAATTTAAGCTCGAGAAAATGCTGTGCAAATGTGAAATTATATTAATTTAATAGAGGGTGTAACCTCCAGAATTCTGAAGGCAAGCCTGCAAGAGTGCATGCATTATGTCATACAGGTGCCGAATGTCACTTTGTGGTATGGAGTTCCATGCTTGTTGCACTTGCTGTGTCAATACTAGGACCGTCATTGCTGACTGTGGATTATGCTCGAGGTGCCATCCCATGATATCCCATAAGTTATCAATTGGAGACAGACCTGGTGAATTTGCAGATCATGGTAACATGTCAGCACTCTGTAGAGCACATTGCGTTACAGCAGCGATGTGAGGGCGAGCTTTATCCGGTTGGAAAACGCACCCTTGAATGCTACTCATGAAGGGCTGTACTACTGGTTAAATTAACAAACTGAAGACAAATTTTCAGTCATTGAGTTTGGGATAACCACAAGAATGCACCTGCTGTCGCAGGAAATTGCTCCAGAGACCATAACTCCAAGTGTGAGTCCCGTGTGTCTAGGCCGTAGACTGCTTGGATGCAGGCGGTCCCCTGGCCTCCTTCTGACCAATATACAGCCACCACTGGCAATAATTCAGAATCTGTTTTCATCAAAAATTACAACTTATCTCCACTCCGACCTCCAGTGAGCTCTGTCGTGACACCACTGCCGTCGGAAAAGGCAATGGTTTGCAGTCAATGGAATACCGGCTACAGGTTGCCTGGCTCGGAGCTGCCCTTGAAGTAAACAGTTTCTTACCGTTCCTTGGGTCGCGACGGTACCAACTGCAGCTCGAATGTCAGCCGCAGATGCAGTACGATGCCCCACAGCCGTACGCAAGATTCGGCGATCTTCCTTCTCAGTCGTGCCACGTGGCAGCTCGGAACTTGATCTTCCTGAGGTAGTACCATCTAGTCTGTGGATTTAAACAACGTCTGTGCGACAAAAACAGCCGAAATATTTCACTTCCGGATACCAGTGTGAAATTTGGTACAGAGCTTAGGTACATATATAAGAACAAAAAACTGCCGGGAGACACTTGATCAGGGGTCATGAACTCCCGTGATGACGTCATCAAGATGGTCGCTTTTACAGGTAAATACGTTCGTTTAACTCTCCCTAAAACTCTATCATAGATTTAAATATTTCAAAACTCAACTATATCATCTGAAAGAGCTTTAAAAGATCTATTTAGAAAGATTCAATTTTTCTTTCTGAGGTCAAGGGCTCACCTGTGATGACGTCATCAAAATGGCTGCTTTTACAAGTAAATACGTTCGTTTAACTGCTTAAAACTCCATCATAGATTCAAATATTGCAAAACTCAAATATATCATCTGAAAGCTCTTTAAAAGAGCTATTTAGAAAGATTCAATTTTTCTTTCTGAGGTCAAGGTCCCACCTGTACTGACGTCATCAAAATGGCCGCTTTTACAGGTAAATACGTTTGTTTAACTCCCCCTAAAACTCCATCATAGATTCAAATATTGCAAAACTCAAATATATCATCTAAAATCTCTTTAAAAGAGCTATCTAGAAAGATTTAATTTTTCTTTCTAAGGTCAAGGGCCCACGTGTGATGACGTCATTTGAGGCCATTTTGGTGACGTCATTACAGGTGGGACCTTGACCTCAGAAAGAAAAATTAAATCTTTCTAAATAGCTCTTTTAAAGAGCTTTCAGATGATATGTTTGAGTTTTGAAACATTTGAATCTATGATGGAGTTTTAGGGGGAGTTAAACAAACGTATTTACATGTAAAAGCGGCTATTTTGATGACGTCATCACAGGTGCGCCCTTGACCTTAGAAAGAAAAATTAAATCTTTCTAAATAGCTCTTTTAAAGAGCTTTCAGATGATATAGTTGAGTTCTGCAATATTTGAATCGGTGATGGAGTTTTAGGGGGAGTTAAACAAACGTATTTACCTGTAAAAGCGGCAATTTTGATGACGTCATCACAGGTGGGCCCTTGACCTTAGAAAGAAAAATTAAATCTTTTCAAATAGCTCTTTTAAGGAGCTTTCAGATCATATAGTTGAATTTTGCAATATTTGAATCTATGATGGAGTTTTAGGGGGAGTTAAACAAACGTATTTACCTGTAAAAGCGGCCATTTTGATGACGTCAGTACAGGTGGGACCTTGACCTCAGAAAGAAAAATTAAATCTTTCTAAATAGCTCTTTTAAAGAGCTTTCAGATGATATATTTGAGTTTTGCAATATTTGAATCTATGATGGAGTTTTAGGGGGAGTTAAACAAACGTATTTACCTGTAAAAGCGGCCATTTTGATGACGTCATCACAGGTGGGTTCTTGATCTTAGAAATAAAAAATAAATATTTCTAAATAACTCTTTTAAGGAGCTTTCAGATGATGTATTTGAACTTTGCAATATTTGAATCTATGGTGGAGTTTTAAGCAGTTAAACGAACCTATTTACCTGCAAAAGCGGCCATTTTGATGACGTCATCACAGGTGAACCCTTGACCTCAGTAAGAAAAAATATATCTTTAAAAATAGATCTTTTCAAGCGCTTTCAGATGATATAGTTGAGTTTTGAAATATTTAAATATATGATGGAATTTTAGGGGGAGTTAAACAAACGTATTTACCTGTAAAAGCGGCCATTTTGATGACGTCATTACAGGTGGGCCCTTGACCTCAGAAAGAAAAATTAATTTTTTCTAAATAGCCCTTTTAAAGAGATTTCAGATGATATATTTGAGTTTTGCAATATTTGAATCTATGATGGAGTTTTAGGGTTAGTTAAACAAACGTAGTTACCTGTAAAAGCGGCCATTTTGATGACGGCATCACAGGTGGGCCCTTGACCTTAGAAAGAAAAATTAAAGCGTTTTAAATAGCTCTTTTAAAGAGCTTTCAGAGGATATATTTGAGTTTTGCAATATTTGAATCTATGATGGAGTTTTAGGGGGAGTTAAACAAACGTATTTACCTGTAAAAGCGGCCATTTTGATGACGTCATTACAGGTGGGCCCTCAACCTCAGAAAGAAAAATTAAATCTTTTTAAATAGCTCTTTTAAAGAGCTTTCAGATGATATATTTGAGTTTTGCAATATTTCAATCTATGATGGAGTTTTAAGCAGTTAAACGAACGTATTTTCCTGTAAAAGCGGCCATTTTGATGACGTCATCACGAAATGACCTTGACCTCCGATCAAGTGTCTCCCGGCGTTGTTTTGTCCTCCTATGTGAATTTAAGCCCCACATAAAATTTCAGACTGGTATCCGGAAGTGAAATATGTTTGCACTAACTCCACGGACTAATCCCTTGCCCATAGCTTCCAATAATCATGCATGGTAGAAACATTCCCACCCAAGTCTTTCTGCAATATCGCGAAATGAAAATCCACCTTCTCGTAGCCAAATTGTACGACCTCGTTCAAACTCGGTGAGCTGTTGATAATGGCTTCTTCGTCTTCTTAAAGGTATTCCTGGCTAACATGAACGCAATTCGTCAAATTTCACGGAAAAATAATACACACGAGCTTCACAACACGCTTTTAAAACAAGCCTTATTTGCATGTTCTGAGTGACGCCAGCTGCGCCACACTTATGCGCGGAACACGAAATTTCAATCGATGTCATCTTTCAGTTGTATAAACACGCCTACCAAACTTCGTTTATGTAACACTAGCTTTATACCCGGCGTTGCCCGGGTGCGTATTAATATAAAACTTTAGCTTCTCAAAAAATTGTAATAAAAATTTAACGCAAAACTTGTTCATAAACAACGTTCTTAGTTTCACCTTCAGGCGCAAGAATAAATAAATTTAGTCTTGATGTAGTAGTTCTCTCTTGTTCTTTTAGACGAAACTGACGCTGACTCACTGTCTCCGATAGTCTTGATGTAGTAGTTCTCTCTTGTTATTCTTTTAGACGAAACTGACGCTGACTCACTGTCTCCGATAGTCTTGATCTAGTTGCTCTATCTCTTAGATCTTTTAGACGATACTCACGCTGCTCATTGCTTTCTGATGCTCTAGCCGTCATATCTCTAATGTGCACTGTCGCTAGTTTTCGATTTCTCTCCTCAGGACTCATTTTCACGTTTTTCAGCCTTTTTTTTCCCCTTAGGATGAACTTGTCCTATTGCTTTCCGTTTCTTCGGAGACATTTTTGCAGAGTGGTAGCTAAATCTACTTACAATTCAAAAATTTATGTTTTTCTTATTCATTGTTTCCGAGTCTCGAGGTAGAAAGGTTGATAAATCAGAAATAAATTACTTTCTCGCTTTAAAGGTTTATCTCTATCAGTTGAAAAGAAAAAAAAGCAGTTTAATTGTTTTTGACTTATTTCATGCTAAAATGAAATAGGTGAGCCTTGAAATGAAAATTCATTGCTTTAATTTTAATCTTTGTTGGAAAATGCTAAGATTTAAATACCATAAATTTTATCAATTTGTAACCTAAAGGCTCATGTCGATTAAAAAAATAGGCCTAATAATAGGATAGATTTCTATAAAAGGGTCATTTTTTGACAAAAAACTTGAATTTGAGCTTTTTAGATTTTTTAAAATTTCAAGACCCCGCCTATGAGAATTCTAGGGCATCAAGGAACCTCTGTGTCAAGTTTGATTAAAATCTGACGCAAACTGTGGATTTGTATAGAGAACAAGTATACATACACTCATTTTTATAGATAAGTCTTTCTTGGTATTGGGATTTTTTTTTCCGCCAGTGTATGTTTTCCTCATTGCCATGCTCTTTATCTTATGTCATTGGAATGAATTTTATTTCAACGTATGAATATTTCAAATATCTTTAATAAGCGTAGGATTACTTATTATCCTTTATATTAGTGAAGATCAAGAACTTAAAGGACTTTAATTCATTTTTTTTTTAAAATAGACCGATTCCAGTGTCTTTGATTGTGCCTAAAGTTTCTTCTCCTTTGATGTTATGTACGTTTTTAGCTTGGGGCTCGCTACCCCTTCTACCTTCACGATTTCACATAATTTCAACGAAACCAGTAAAGCGTGAACTTCGTTACTAACCATTTTCTTTCTAACTAAGGATTTTTTCATATCCCGCTTTAGGCCCTCCTCTCCCTTTGTCTTTAATTTTTTTCTGCTAATATAATCCAAAAAATAATATTAAATTTGAAATAATTATAATGATAACAATGATAAAAATATTATTTTTGTAATGCAACATTTCAACTACGGTCTTTTTTTATCCTTTTAATCTGTCAAAATGCCGTCCCCTGGCTACTGATCCCCTGCCAACCCCAAGGTACGCCACTGAGGAAAACCAATAGCATTAAAAGACACTAAAAAAACAAAGAGAGAATGAAAAAAAGAGAAGGCATCTCAAACATAGTTAGCTGATACTTTTTACCGATCGAGAAAAATACAATGAACTAGGAAACAATTAATTGAAAGTACATTGTGTTTGTTTTCCAACATATCAGAACAAGAGTAATGAACAAAAAAAAAATCAAGAAATAAAAATAAAAATAAAGATAAAGATAAAATCTATTCTGAAAAATACCAGCATTCTGGAAAACCAAATCATACGCTTCACCAAATCCCCTTTCATAAAAGAATTGCCTATCATTTCCGATACTGGTTTACGTCTGCCGCTTTTTTCACCTTTATCTCTGTTATTTGTAGGTCATAAATATGGCCCTGATTCTGAGGAGAGGAAGCAGGCTGTAAACGTTGTCGATGGGCTGCTCGATTTGGTGCAGAGAGAGATAGGTCGACGTCGCCTCTATGATCAGGTAATATGTGTCTGGATCAAATAAGATCGTCTGATGAGTATTCTTGCGCGTGTGTGGGGGTGGGTGTGTGTGTTGGTGGGTTTGTTTATATATGTATGTGATAATGTTTAACATAGAAACCCTTCATTTTCGAATTCTGGAGAATAGGTGCTATTTTGCCCCTTTTAATTCAAACGAAGTGTAGCAGTAGTTAAACTACTTATTGCGTAGCCGAATCATATCAACTTAAAATTGTAAGCAAAGTAGTTAATACTCTAAAAGGGAAATTCTGATTTCAATTCATGTTATTTTATTCAATTCTAGATTTGGGCAGAAATTCTTTGTTTTGTTTGATGATAGTTTTAAAATTTTCAAACAAAAACACTTTATAACGTCCCAAAGTTAAGAAAAATTGCCATAAGCGAAAAAAAAACGACATGGAAGTTAGGGAAAAAATTGTTGAAAAAAGAAAAACAGACACCACATTTACGTTTTGACTGCGCATTTTCTGAGATATTTTAAACACATCATTGTGAATAAAATTGAAATTATCCGAGATAAAAATGTCAATTATGTCAAATTTGTCAATATCATAGGAGGCATAAAAATAATGCTTAAATTTTCATCGGATAGCAACGATATGAAAACAAGATAAAAAATAATTGTGTTTTAAAAATAAGTAAAACAGAAACTACTAAAAACGTGCATTAAAGATGTAAAAGATATTGACAGAAAAAAAAAAATAATTTGAAAAAGAGCAATAAAACTTCATTAATGAATTATTGATCAAAATGAAATGAATTAAGAGAAAAAAACACCTTATTTATCCTAAAATATACAAACGGTTGAAAGTTACATTTTATTACCCTTTACTTCTTTAGTCGTCTAAAGTGCTTAGATAAATTTGCCTGATTTTTATAAGCATTATGTGTTGAAGAAAAAAAAAAACGATTTTATTTGCTTTTCAAACATTTATGCCACAGAAAAGCTAGTTTGTCTTCAGTTTCAGTTTATGAAGGTGCATACGAGAAATACATTGAAATATTTTTCCCATTCCACAGGTAAATTTTGTCGTAGTGTCTGATCATGGAATGACGTCGACCCACTCTCGAGGGATTACCGTAATCAATCTGCAAGAGCTTGTGGACGTTACAGATATAAAATACATGGTATATTATGGAGCTTCCAGTATGATACTTCCACACGAAGGAAAATTAGATAAAGTAAGTAAATAGCTTTTGAAAAAAAAATCGAGTGTTTTTATTAAGTTAAATCGACAGCGTGGAAATTAAAGGTATTACATGTTTTCAACATTTTTAAACATTTTCATTTGTATCGTGGATTTTCGCTTGTAGTTACAGTATATGTAGGTTGGTTTTGCATCATGGAGGGAAAAGATTAAGTATTTTCGTAGAACAATCAAAAAGCAAATGTGTTGAGGCCCGAGCGCAAAATATGAGTGGGCAAATGAAAAAGTAATGTTTTTTAACGGCTTCATTGTAAAAATGTATCTTTGTAACAATGTTTACAATGATTGCTCAAAAGTGCTATCACACACATTAATACATGCTAAAAAGCGTTACAGGAGTGATTGTCAAACAGTTACAAAGGTCTCAGGAATTTTATGCACTTTGAAGTTCACAAAAAATATTCGAACAACGCATTTCTAGGATCACTTCAGTTAAAAACTCGTAATTGATACATTTCAAGGGAAAACCGTTTCCTCGTTGTTTCCTTTGAAAACCCAATCGAATTAGTGCTAGATGAATCTGACTAATCTGGCTAATGGAGCCGTCATCTGGCTCACCTGCCACCACTAGCTGTCTTTCAAAACTAGCATTTGGGTAGTATTTTTAAAAGAGCCTAGTGTAAAATCATGCTGAAGTCATGACAGAATACAACAGGCGGAATACATTGCAGCAACTCCGATAAAACTTCTTCGAGAAAAATACATTAACGTGAGCCATTGAGTCACGTTGGCAGAAGGTATGGGTCCATGCCCAAATACAAATTAAACCCTTATGGATTACACGTGTGGAATTTTTTGCCCACATATGAACATATTGCAAATAAATAATACCTTTATGTGTACAAGTTACCTCATATGGAACGAACAGATAAAGCAAGAAATATTGCTGTTGTAAAAAGCACTGGTAAAATTATACTCACAGATGATGATCACTTGCTTCTAAAGTGTGAATGGAATAAAATTGAATATAAATTGAGATAAGCCATTTCTTGATGACCTCTCAAATAAGTTGAATGTCTCTCCCTTACATTCATTAGATTTCCGTTTATCTTTCACTAATAGTGATTAATTTAGATTATCATAATTATGATTCTTTGAGTTTTTATACAACTCTTGGTTATTAGTCGCTAAAACCGATAAAATGTAAAGCGTCAGCTGTAACTATGTAGTCTTTGCTTGATGATAGATTTTACTAACAAAACTTTTACTTTAATTTATTTTAAGCAAAAACTCTTACTGCACTTACCAACGATGAATTCACTAGTGACTACAGAATCTACCTTCGAGGGGGATTAATAACGTATATATATAAATTACCATAATTTGTACTAGCGTTAAAATTAATGCCTAGGAAGGGATTGACCTGCAGACATACCCATCTTGCTGTGACCCTGGCATTGGTACATTATTTAAAATGCAGATATTGTCCTTCCAAATAAAGTTTTTTATGATGTCGAAGAACATGAACCAATTTTCTTCATGAATATCATAGTGAATAAAAGTAATGTAATTAAGACATGAAAAACTAATTGAACCAAGTAGTGCCACGAACTTTAATTATAAAATGCAAATTTAGTCTTATATTACGCACTTGTTTAGTTCTTAAAATTCAAAAGAAGGTAGAACAGAAAGTACAATCTTTACCGGATGGAAATGCTGATTATGTGCATCACGCAACATTGAGTGATGCGTTGAATTCTAAACACAAACATGTAAATGAAAATTTTATAGCTAAGAAGTATGCTGTAAAACACGTCAGGTAACAGTTATTACTAGTGGACATTTGCAGCTTTTGCATAAAATATACGAATATTTGAAGCAAATCAACTATATGAAAGAAATTATGCCTTTTACCGGAAAAGAAATTTTCTAGCTACGTTTATGTTGAAAATGAATTCAGAATAACAATAGTTTTTTGACTGGTGTTCTTGCTACTCAAGTATTTTTTGATTTTGTTGAAATATACGTGGCGAACTTACTTTCTAAAACTATTCTCTGAAAATAAAGATCATATTAAAATTTTTCTATTTCTGGTAAAGAAGGGACTTTTTGCTCATGAAGTTTACAACATAAAAAGGGCAATCATTTTTCAGAAGGTTAAACAAAAAGCACTTTTTGTAAAGTAAGGTAAAACTTTGTCTTAACTTCCGATAATAGTGCGGGACAAAGTACAAAGTCAGGAAAGAAACAGCACAAATATTAAGATAAAGCTGTGCAAGTAGTTGCTGAGTAAAAATATCTGAAAGCAATTATCATATTTAATATATAAGTTTCCAAAAAGCAACCATTTAACGATTAAGTATTATTACCTCAACATGAATAACCTAGACAAAATTATACGGCCACATTTTTATAATGATGAAAATAAAAGTTGATAGCCAGCGAATTTGCTAAGACCTTTATCAATCTTGAAGTTTTAGATAGAAATACGTCATTAACATGTTTTTGGAGCATTTTCAGAAGAATATGGTATTTATTCAGTTCATCCTGATTCTCGTAACACTCCCCATATACGTAAGTACCACTCACTAAAATGCCCTTATATTCTCATTTGTTTTGAGGACGAGCTTTTAGGAAATTGGTATAAAAATCACTTTAAAGATCTGAAACCATGCCTTTGTGTATTTTGAGGTATGAGCGGAAGCGTTGTCCTGTTAAAATAAGTCATCTACTTTTGTGATAAGCGGTGCATCTGGCACTAAATGCCATACTAAGGGCCAGATCATCTTAATAATCCTGTTAAGTGTTTTTATTTTTCAGAATACTGTGAGGGTGACAATCAGCAGCAGAGCAGAACCACAAAATAACGTTTTCTCCTCCGAGTTGATGCTTTTTAGTGAAAATTTAATCTGTATATGACGTATATCGTGCCGAGAGTATCAAAAGACGTCTGGCCTGTCAATGTGAAATTCGAAATTCACGGCTCAAACAATTATTGATACTACAGGTATGATATTTCTTAAAAACAAAGGCTCTTTACAAAGAGTAAAGAAATGACTTGTTTTAACAAGAAAACGCATCCGCCCATATATTTCCTTATTTCTTATATTTAAAGTTTAACTTAGATTAAAATGTATAATTGATAATGAAATACTAATGCAAATATTTTCCCTAGATATATGCAGCATTAAGATATATTCCTGGACTACAAATATACAAAAAGAAAGAAATACCAGAACATTATCACATAAAGAACAACAGACTAATGCTTCCATTACTTCTTGTTGCATCTAAAAATTATTATATTAAAGGAGTGAGTATTATATTTGTGGAATTTTTTTCAGACTGGGGTGTTGTATCTCGTATTATGACTCATTTTTAGTGTTCAAAAGAGTGATTTAAAATTGAGATGGATAAGGGATTATAGCATTAAAAGAAGTCATATAAACTCAGGAATCGCATTGTAATCTGAGTATACGAAAAAATGAGATGTCTAAATTTAACTATAAATCGTGAAAAGGAAGTGCAATAGCAAGTTATAGAGTAGAGGTAAGGCAGGAGTACTCATGATAAAAGATCTCACCTGTAAGTATTTTTGTCATGATGCGTACAGATACTGCGCTTGTTTGTCAAAACTCTTTTCGAGTCCTTCGTACATTACGTAGAATGAATAATTCCAGTTTTTAGAGGTATAGATGGTGTTGCAAAACTTCACAAGCTTTAAATTAATGAGTGCAAATAAATTAATTGTCCAAATTCTTTCATAAAAAATAAATTTGCTTTCCCAGATCCGAGTACTATTGTCATTTCGAGTGGCAGGACGAAAAGTTCTTGTTAAAGCTTTAAAACTCAAATTCATTTGAAAGAGCAATTTTAACTCAATTAGGAAAGTCTGTTCTCTTAATTTATAGTTACCTCTTAAAGACCTTAGTCAACAATGCTTTATGTACATCGAGTCGGTCACATCAGACTAATAAAACTGATACGCGTATCTAGTTGTTAATGTTACAAATCGAAAAGAAATAACAAAAAAAAAAATGTTACAAATTTGGAGCCAAATGATCAGAACTTGGTTTCTGAAAAATAATTGAATTTAATGAAAGATACATCAAGTATTGATGAATACAGTTATTGCTTTTTAATATTTTCCCCTTGTCCATACTTTCTCGTGTTATTTAGAAAACATGAATATTTTGAAATTTTATATATTTTCTGGCCCATGAGATTTGTTTTATTATGAGATGCTCATGGGTAGGAAATTGTTGGCCCATCACTGGCCTTGGTAAGTACATCTGATGGAAAATTGGTAACTAGATTCAGAAGTGTAATGGCATCTGCAGACAGTTGTGTCATCCCGTAAAATGGTTGGCAGACCACGGCTACCATTTTTTTCAAGGCAGACTGAAAACATAACAAACCTGGACAATAGACCTAGTTCAATAAAGCATAGTTTAGACTAAGAACTAGGTATGTAAATGGAAATAATATTCGATAAAAATAATTTTCCAAAATTACAGACAGTAAATTAAAAGCAAATGGCAATGTCATTGGAGAGCATTTCCTTAAACAAATTTTTAACTTTAGTTTTGAGTCAGGACATGATTTCTTACTTTCTTTTTTTTTTTTTTTTTTTGAAAGTGGTGAAAATAGTTTTGGCCTTAAAAACCTCATCAGAATCTTTCATTTTTGTCGAACTTATCCCGTATAGTATTTCTGGAACTACTTAAATTCCATTTTTGTGCTTGAAGATTTTCTTTTACACAAAAAAAAAAAAAGAAAAAAAGAAAATGTAAATATCTGAAAAATACAGTTGACTTACTTTATCAATAACGCCAACAGAGTGGTGTAGTGAAAAATAGTGTAGTTAAGACATTGGCCTCTCACGTCCAAAGGCACGGGATCAAATCCGACTTCAGTCGGTAGATTTTCATGATGTAGAAATTCGACAGCGTCCATGTCTTATGATTATGCGGCATGTAAAAGATCCCGCGAGTACTTATTTAGCTTATAGTATCTCTCGGCAACAATTAAATTCCTAGTGCAGTTTTGCATCGAATAGAGCCCATGTGCATCCATCTAGTGGGGAAACAGGACGTCAAAATTATCTTGGCAATGGCATTCCGCTGACTTTGGTGCCACATAAAAGAGTGGATACCGGTCTTAGAGATGCCGCACTAAGTCTGCAAATGGCAAGAAGCTACACGCAGCTCCATTTGAAACAAGCAAATTTTATCAATAACGTTCTAAACGATTTTTTTTTCCAAACTTCATTATTTATCTAAAACTCTTCTATTTTTCCGCATTTGTTTAGCTAGATTTACCGGGGAAAAGTATACCAACAGGATCTTCAATATCCTTAGGTGCTCACGGATATGATCCTTATGAAGTTCCAGACATGAGAGGTATATTCTTCGCCAGAGGCCCAGGTGAGTTGGCTGTTAACTGAGCATAATAGCCTATCAATAAATAAAGCAAATTTAGTAGTTCGTGCTTTTGTAACTTCACTTGGGTTACCCGTCTTTAAAAACACACTGTAAAAAATGAATGTTGTTTTTACAGTATACAACGACTAATTTTATAGTAATAAACTGTAAAAATTGCTAATTTTACAGTACTAAACTGCAAAATTGCTAATTTCACAGCCTATTACCATGCAATTTACAGTTTTAAACTGGAACCTCTGCCACCAGTATTATACTGACGTTTTTACGGTATAGTACATCTCAATTTTACGGCAATGAACTGTAAAATTACTAACTTTGCAGTAAGAAACTGTAAAATTGCTTGCTTTACAGTTTATTACTGTGCATTTTACAGTTTTAAATGGGAACCTCGGCTGCCAGTATTATGCTGTAAAAACAACAGCTCTGTTTTTGCAGTGCAGTAATAGTTGAAAAGGTAAAATTCATCAATCAAAATGTATTATTTTCAATATAAAAATTAATTGTTTTTTTTTTTTTTTCATCAAGCAAGCAATTGATTTAGTGATTAACAAAGTGATTTTAAATTTTGTTAAAATATATTTCATAAGTAGTGTTCCCAGCAGTATTGTCAAATAATGCGGTAATTTGCGTTACCACCTTTCATAAAATATAATTATTTCGAATGCTATATAAAAACGTGAATGTAGTATAAGGTCTTGGGGGTAAAGATCATATTTAACTTTTTATTTGCGGAGAATAACAAAATCTCAAATGATTTTCACTGAATTTCCCTAAAATGCTGACAAACAGTACCAGGGTTGCATTTATTATTACACTGGTACTAATTCTAAACGCATGTTATGCTTGTGACCCAAATTTGGTTTTAAAAAAATGCGCGTATTAGTTTCGTATTTCTTTTCGTTGATAAGTATAATGAGAGTATTCGTATTCATGCAAGAAACTTTCAGCTCATATTACACATGGTCATTCTTTCTCTCATTTTTTCTTAACTTTTTAATCGTGCTTCATTCTATTTTTTAGAGAAGGCTTCAAAATACATTTATTTGAAACATTTTTTGAAGCAACGGCATTATAAAGAAATAAATAACTGACTCTGTAGAAGAAAAAATGAAAGCATGAATAACTTTTAAAAAAGAGTGCATAAAAACCCTTATTTTTTTTTCTTTTGTCTTTATTAAGCTGTTTTATAAACTGACTGTGTCTGAAACGTAAGTTCATTCACTATGCTTAAAATGAACCATAAGGAACAAACTATGTCTGAAATATAAGTTGGTCCGTAGGGTATGTATAAAATGGGCCATCGGGTAAAAATTGTCTTTTCCTCTATTGCTTAACATTGCGATTAGAATAATCTTGCCT
Source organism: Uloborus plumipes (assembly GCA_038373865.1). Taxonomy (NCBI): domain Eukaryota; kingdom Metazoa; phylum Arthropoda; class Arachnida; order Araneae; family Uloboridae; genus Uloborus; species Uloborus plumipes. Next base: position 72,916 of record JAXGGA010005093.1, read on the forward strand.
TGATGCTATGTTTTATACAGGCTTTCATTGAAAAGCTGCCTAAAACAGCGATATTGACATTATTTACCTTTTTCTGGGTTGTTAAATTTACCGTTTAGATAAATTACCATCAATAATAATTAAAGCAATTTTTAATTACTTGTTCAAAAATTTGCAATGTAACAACATTTGCAATGTTGTTCAAAAATTTGCGTGGTAATGTAAAGATTTCACTTAATTCATGCGTGACAGGCACATATGTGCTACTGAAATTTAGAAAAGGGCAGAATACTTTAGAAAATCACGACACATGTAAGGGAAATAATATTAGTTGTTCACATGATAATACATAGTGGACGTACCGGGTGGTTATAAAATAAGTGTCTCTGTTTGGAGCAGTCTACAGCTTGAAAGAATCGCCCAGTTGCAATAAAAATTGGAACACTTATTAATATTGAATTGAGAAGAAGGATGGTGCAATAAAAAAAAATTAGTTCGGAATTTGCCACTAGGTGGCGCTTTTGAAGTTATAATGTGTAATAGAAGAAGAAAAACTCTTACTAATAATGAATTGAGAAGTACTAATAATGAATACTAATAATGAACTTACTAATAATGAATTGAGAAGAAAAACACTTACTAATATTGAATTGAGAAGAAGGATGGTGCAATAAAAAAAAATTAGTTCGAAATTTGCCACTAGGTGGCGCTTTTGAAGTTATAATGTGTAATAGAAGAAGAAAAACTTGGCATGTAAAGCTGGTAGGTTAATTAACAATTGATACAGGTATATTACGTTTGCGCATGGCGGTGCCGATCAAGTTCAGACTCCACGTGTTGACCATTGAGCTGGAGGACACAATCCAGGCGGTGCGCGACGTTTTCAACTGCAGAATCAAAGCGAAATATGGCAAACTGAGAGGCATCTCGCACCACCATCGCGTACCACGGTACTGGCAGAAATGAATGTTTCTTTGATTTTCTCATGATTACTACAGTGTTTGCACTGTCAGCACCGTCTTTCAATGGCTGCCTACCGGTGATTGTAGCAACTGAATGTCTTATTGCACTATCCTTCTTCATCTTTCTTGATTAGTAAGTGCTCCAATTTTATTGCGTTCGGATGATTCCTTCAAGCTGTAGACTGCTCCAAACAGAGATGCTTATTTTATAACCATCCGATATATAAAGTTTTGTAAAATTCTTTTTAAAGTTAACACTCGATTTATTAAAATGGTTTATTTATAGTTTGATTTGTAATGCAAAAGCACAACTGCAGTATGACTAAATGTCCAATTATAATTCTATTATTTTTGGGTGTGATTCATATATTCAAATATGTGATGTGGAATAATACATACGCATCTTTTCATTTTATGCAGGTTTACGAAGAAATTACATATCACCTCCTCTCCAAATAGTAGACATTTATAACGTTTTGTGTGATTTGCTACGTATACCCGCGTTACCAAATAACGGGTCCAGAAGTGTAACGAAGGGTATTGTAGTTGACAGAAGACATTCTTCCCAGCAGAAGCTACAGCAATGGTCATTAAAGTACTATGTTTTAATATATCTATTAGTTCAAATTGTTTTTCCATTGTTCAATCTCGCTGCAAGATGATGGTGTCTGAAAAGTTAACTCTGAAAGTTTATATCTAAAACACTTGACGTTTTCAGAACAAAGATACGGATAAGAAGCTTCAGATATGAATTATATTGACAAAGGATTTATAAGATTTTTAAATAATGGAGTATTTTTGTATGCAATAATTTGTTCTTTCAATTGATTATATGGTATCACAATGAAAATGTAACAGAACAAAACCATCTATATGCTTTTGTACGAATACAGAGACTATTTTCAAACTGAAATTTAATTTATGTTTCGATGCGCGTAATTAAAAATGTTTTTAATTAAAATTGGAAAAGGTGGAAGAACTAGAGAAAGCCAGAAAAATAGTGAGCAAATTTGGTTAAATATAAAAAGGGGTGGAAAATTAGACCCTGACTATTATATTCAGTGCACTCAAGTTGTGTTCCAACTATATAAAAAAATGTTTAAAACTAAGTCCATGTAAGCTTCTTGTTAGTGTTTAAAGTTTTTCATTTCTTTGAAAGGACCTAAAGGTTTTAAAAGGAAGACACGGAAAGTAAGTTATTAAGCCATCAGGAAAACGTAACACGTATTAAAAAATAATAATTTTATTTACTTTATGAAACAAGGTAAAGGAAAAATTTAAGTGAAAAATAGTGTCTAATATTTGGCAAACATAACTTTACGCACAATTTTTTAGATCCAGAACGTTATAATTCGAGCTTTCAATGATAATTTTTCCGAAAGTCGTTGATAATTATCTTTTAACAGACAGATCACCAGAGAAGATTGCTTTTTCATCTGATCAAATTATGAAATATTATGTTTTCTAATATTTTGCAGACATAAAGAGAATTCATTTCTCCGATGTTTAACAAGAACAGTTTTGTGACTGAAATGGATGGTGTACAAGTATTTCTACCTATAGTTAATGTTAATATCAATATTATTTTCTGTATGAGTTCTTTTTAGTTAATACCAGTATTGTTTTCTGCATGAAATGAAATTTAATACTAAGAATAGACCTTCTGGAAAGTGGTACTTATAAGAAAAAATATCATTTTCTCCATTTTAAACAGTACAAAGTACCAGGTTATGACTGCTTTTTCTCGCTGTTATCTATCACCCATTACTTTCAAAGCTCTTTTATCACGTTTCATCTGTATCCGACAGTAGTCAAAGGAATCACTCTACTTGTCATAAAGAGATGGAAATATATATGGCTCCGAAAATACGGTCTATATTGGATGAAAATATCATTCCTGATACGTTTTCAAAGATGATTGAATTCTAAATGTGAAAAGTATTTTAGTTCTTGATTCTCCACTATCGATTTTTTTTAAATAAGATACTTGGAAAATTTTTAATATTGTCCATAAAAGAGATGCACATAGGTGGACTTTCCAGCTTATTCTGGAATTAAAATACAGTAAAAACATAGCGTTTCTTTGTTATTTATTATTTTTCCTCCTTTTTTTTTTTTTTTTGTAATGTTAATGGGGAAGGGGAATATTTTAAGAATCGCAGCTTTCTGGGAAAAAAATCTGAAACTCTGGTAAACTTACTAATTGAATACCAAGGGGGCACGTGGGCCTAGAGGTAGAGTACTCTCCTCGTAAGCAAGTGGTCGCGGGTTCGAAGCCCGCTTTGCCCATGGATGTTATTTCATCCTCTTTGTGCCGTAAAATCTGTCCTGTGTTTGTCAGGAAGCAAAGCGCATAGTACGCAGTCCTCATATATGTTGAAGCCGATGGCATCTGCAGAAAAAAAAATTGAATACCAATCTTTACTTTCTAAACTATCATGTTTTATTTTTTTTTTTCTTTTGTGCCTCAAACTGGAAAAATATTTGTTCGTTGAAAAATATCTGTTTTTGTTGTTTTTTTTCATTCGTGTCAGTTAAATTGCGTTTAACGCCATGAAAGTTTCTTTTTCACAGATATATATTATGCTGCTTTTATTTTCTTAGGTTGTCTCATTTTTCTCTTAAAATAGAAAAATACATATTTAACTGCCCTTATGATTGCTGGACTATACACACTTTATGCTGAGCTGCACAGAGAGCCAGGTGGGTTAATCTGCAAACTTAGTTATGATATTTCTGATGCTTATCAAAGTTTCTTAAGAAATACCGTTAGAGAAGTACACACAAACTATCAATTTTTGAGATTCATTACTACCATACAGTAGATCTCTTTTGAAATGTTTCATATACGGGAGAAACCTGATTCAGAAAATTATAATTGGTGAAATTGAGTTGAGATAAATTTGGAAACCTTACATTATTTCAAAATACAAGGTGCATTCAAGTTGTAAGGCCTCCGATTTTTTTTCTCCCGACTGGAAAGACATAGAAACATGTGAATTGCTTTAAAATGAGTGTGCGTTCTTTGTCAAAATATGACCGAGATGGCAACACTATGCGACAGATGAAATTTTAACGCCAGTCGCGAGAATGAGATACTGTTTTCGATACTTAAAATATCGAAGTTTCCTTACTTGAACAACGTGCAATCATTCGTTTTCAGAATTTGCGTGGTGTGACACCAATTGAAATCCATCGACAGTTCAAGAAGACATGTGGTGATGGAATTACGGATGTGTCGAAAGTGCATTCGTGGGTGCGACAGTCATTCGACCTCCCCCAAAACAATTATTTCCACTTTCTCGATCATGTCGTCAGACCTGCTTGTGCGCACCCTATGTTGCTTTGGTTTGTTTTCACACGATGTTCTGCCTTCAATAAACTGTCGCACCCACGAATGCACTTTCGACACATCCATAATTCCATCACCACATGTCTCCTTCAACTAACGATGGATTTCAAGTGGTGTCACACCACGCAAATTCAGAAAACGAATGATTGCACGGTGTTCAAGTGGAAAACTTCGCCATTTTAAGTTTCGAAAACAGTATCTCATTATCGCGACTGGCGTTAAAATTCCATCTGTCGCATAGTGTTGCCATCTCAGTCATATTTTGACAAAGAACGCACGCTCATTTTAAAACAATGCACATGTTTCTATGTCTTTCCAGTCTGGAGAAAAAAATCGGAGGCCTTAGAACTTGAATGAACCTCGTAAATTGTACCTTCAAAAAATGATACCAATTGCTTAAATGTTCCAAAATGTGCTTCTCTAGAACTTAAAACTGTTATTCTAGTTTTTTTTCTGCCATAGTTTGAAACTATTATTGCTACTCTTCAGAAAAGCAATACATGCATTCTTAAAATCTTATTTTTCAGTAATAAAAATGAGATTAAAAAAAAAGAAACGATTTATCGGAATTAATACCGTACACTGATTCTTAAAGAGACTCTTCATGCAAAAAATGAGCAGAAATTATACAATTTACATGGTAAAATTTCATTCTTAAAAAAATTATTATCTTTTGTATTTTAAGCATCGATACTACTACTTCAAAATTATGAGAAACAACTATTATTTGTTATGTATGATTGCTCTATTATCCTTTTTCAACAAAACGCATTTAATGTGAAGAATGAAATAAGGAAGTGTACAAAATATATATTTTAATAAAAACATATTTTCTTTGCACTGAGTTTTGTTTTTCTTTAATGACTCAAAATATTTATCTGATGCTATTCTGTGATTTTATTGACTGCTTTAGAATTGCACTAAAATCAAAGATATTAAAAGAAACTGCAATTTTTTATATTTGCAAACAATACATCATCTACATCTTTTACTTCATACTCTTAAATGATATCCAAGCTTATAGAATTAGTCTTTAGAACTAAAATAACATTTTTCATTATTTTATTGGAAGATTATAAAAGCCTCATGGTGCATTTTCTCTGACATGTGGGCTTTAGCTACCATCCTTTTTTCTACTTTCTGTATATATTACTCATACAGGACACTTTTATTGTTGCTGTAAACCGGATTGATGGTATTTTGATGAATAAATTTATCCTAATTTGACATGCACAAAATCCGTTAGTAGGCCTCTTACAAAATATTCTTGAATGTTATTAGGGTTAGAAAGGAAATTATAACCACTTTAACTTGACATTGTAACAAAATTGTGCGCAATCAATTACTTCGTTAGGGTATAAATTCACCCACAAACTGACATATTTCTCCTCTTATTCATTTAGTGCCACTCAAAGTCTTTTATACGTGAAAAATGATAATCATCGGAATCTTATAAAGTGTTTCATTACTCGGGAAACCGTTCATTTGAAGTTGGCTTTTGTCCAAGAATCTCAAAATATGTACGGCTGCAAGAGTGCTGACAACTCGTTGATTTATGGAACTCAAATAAAGAGGTGCAGAATTTTCGCTATTCAAGAGGATATGTTTGAGGTCTTTTTTAAAGAAACAAAATAAGTTCTCCACTTTCAGTTTCTCAAAAGTGATAAATTGATTTTCAATCCACAACTGACAGTTTTCTTCTTTTTGTTTTTTTTTAAGCTCAGAGGTTGACGTGTTTTTGCATATTGTTTATAAATAAAAGGGTGATCCATTGAGAAGTACTTTTTGGAAAACGAAAAATATTTAACTTGTTAATCTTTACTACTGCACAAAAGCACCAAATTTTAAATTTACGTTTCGTGAAAAACTTCTTTTAAATGTAACTGCGATAAGCATGATGGAAAAACTCATAACCATGGAAAAAATCAAACTTTTAATAGCACTTTGGAAAAGTTCGAGTCATTTGTCCCTTCTGTTACACAAAGTAGTCAAAACATTCAAAACCCCTTTATGAATGACTCATATACAAGCCATTTGCAGGTAGCCACAAGGTAATTTCTGATCAGAAAGTGCAAACATCGATTTTGGAGACAGAGGTGCCCAGATGGGAGGTCGCGAGAGGTCACTGCGACCTCTATAAAAATTAGTCCTCTACATCTACATATTTTCCATCCTCCCAATGTCGATTTATTTTAGCACTTTCCAGTATTTGGTCAATGATTAGTGTTCTGTTGGTCATCCACACCTCAACTATAGCCGGCTCAGTCTTGCAGACTTTTCATTTTGGTAATTCCAAAAGAAGTTTGGGAGTGTCATACAGTCTTTCAACCATGGTTTTATTACAAGACTAATTTGTTGATCAGCTCATTTTATACTTCGGACAAGTAAAGTGACAACCTAGATCATGAAATATGACACATCTATGGTTGGGGCAAACTGAGCGTCGTTTAGCTGTCATTAGAATTTGCAACTACAATACATATGTTGATACAATGTTTTAATTTCCTTATTTTACCAATATTTTTATTATATATTTATATAAATTATTTATAAATCCCATAATCATCCAATTTACAAAACATAGAGTTTCGTTTGCCTGTAACAGGCTCATTTATCATGATAATAAACATACATAAATTAACCATGCTAAGTTTATAAATAACTTTATTGATATGGTAAAACAGCGTAGTAAAAGCATGCCATCAAATTTAACGTCAAAAATGCTTATTTATGCTGCAGATCAGGGCAAGAGAGGTCTTGTTGGTCCCGAATGGACAGCGATAATTTCGGAGACAACTTTTTATTCACGTTTGGTTATTTGTTGGTCAGTGATCTGAATTCCAACAATCCCAAAAAATGTTTTTATATATCTCAAGCTAATGAAAGTTCGTTGCCAATTGGAGAACGATAAATCGAGGAGAAAAAGTTAATGCAGACGATATTCTCAAATATGAACGCATCCAAATCCTTACAGCATGAAACAGCAGTTGAATGGTTTGATAATAACAGGGTCGAAAGAGAACAGATGAGCCCCAAGGAAGATCACAAGCGGTCAATGAAATAAAACATCAAATAAAATATCAGTTTCCATTTATCAGTTTACTTTTATCATCTTTCTATCAAGCTTCATTTTAAATTATAAAAAAGGTGTGTTAGACTTTCTTATATTAGGTATTATAGAAATTATCGTGCAATTGTGGTGAAAATCCTTTAAAGCGTCCACCCCCTATGAGCGGCCAAACTCTTACGCAACGAAGGGGAGGGTTTAGTAAAGAGGTTTTACTAAAAGAGCCCGATTAAGCTCTATTGTCTTTTAGACACCTATTCTACTTAATGCGTACTATCCAGAAAGAGTGTGCTCATTTTTTCTTAAGTTGATTCTTCTCAAATGCCATACGATATGACTGTTTTTAGCATCCAGCACCTAAAACCAAAATAAGAAATAAGAAAGTTTAATGCCCCTACACTACTTAATACAGTATTGTGCTGCTCACTCAAGATTGAAAATTAGAGTCATTTGCTTAAATTCAATCAAGCATTATCTTTTTAAATAAATTTCCCCCATTAACTGCCTTAATTATGTCGCAAATTCATAATGATAAGTAGCACTTATACTAAAAAGCTAGATAGTTTACCCAATTTATTGGCTACAAATATGTTGGTGTACCTTTATTGAGTATCCCAAAAACCACATTAGTAAGTAAAGACATTTTAGATCACATAGAGAAGAAGATTACTAACTTAAGGTTAACTAAATCCGCATAAGCTGTATTTTGTATTCTATCATATTTTAGAAACTGCAAAATTTAAGGCAGAAATTCGCAAAAAGATAATATTAATATGCCGCTGACTTAAAAATAATATGAATTAACCATGAAAAAGTATGAACTTACGCAGTATTAGTGATATATTTCCTTTAAAACACCAAGAAGCGAACGAAAAAATCAAAATATCAGTGTTTTTATGTATATATATATATATATATATATATATATATATATATATATATATATATATATATATATATATATATATATATACTAGTTGACCCGGCAAACGTTGTTTTGCCATATAAATAATTTCTTAGTAATTTCTAGTGTTGACAAAAAATAGCTTACTTATTGTAAGTATGTATG